>JANJXV010000068.1:3290000-3300000 GCA_024803745.1 Megascapheus bottae | reverse complement strand
AGCCTTAAAGTAACCCTAACACTAACCCTAACCCTAACCCTAACTTTAACCCTAACCCTTACCCTAACGATAACCGTTCACATTACCCTGACGCAAACCCTAAACCTAACCCTAACCCTAACACTTACCCTTACCCTAACCCTAACCCTAACCTTAACCCCAAACCTAAACCTAAACCTAACCCTAACCCTAACCCTTACCCTTACCCTAACTCTAACGCTAACCCTAACACTAACCCTAACACTTACCCTTGCCCTAACACTAACCCTAACCCTAACCCTTACACTAACTTAACCCTAACCCTTACCCTAACCCTAACCATAACCCTAACCGTTACACTAACCCTAACCCTAACCCTAACACCTATCTCTAATCCTTTCCCTAACCCTAACCCTAACCACTAACCCTAACCCTTACCCTAACCCTAACCGTAACCCTAACCCTCACCCTTTCCGTAACCCTAACCCTAACTCTAACCCTAACCCTAAACCTAACCCTAACCCAAAACCTAAACCTTACCCTAACCCTAACCCTAACCATTAGCCTAACCCTAACCCTAACCCTAACCTTAACCCTAACCGTAACCTTAACCCTTACCCTAACCCTAACCCTAACCCTAACCCTAACCCTTACCCTTACCCTAACCCTAAACCTAACCCTAAACCTAACCATTACCCTAACCCTAAACCCTAACCTAACCCTAACCCTAACCCTAACCCTAATCTTTACCCTAACCGAACACTAACCCTAACCCTAACCCTTACTCTTACCCTAAACGTTACCACAAACCTAACCCTAACCCTAACCCTAAACCTTACCCTTACCCAAAACCTAACCCTAACACTTACACGAACCCTGACCCTAACGCTAACCCTAACCCCTAACTCTAACCCTAACCCTAAACCTTACCCTTACCCTAACCCTAAAACAAACCCTAACCCTTACCCTAACCCTTAACCCTAACCCTAACACTAAACCTAACCCTAACCCTAACCTTAATCCTAACCCTACCCTAAACCTAACCCTAAACCTAACTCTAACCCTAACCCTAACCCTAACACGAACCCTTAACCTAACCCTAAACCTAACCCTTACCCTAACCCTAACCCTAACCCTAACCCTTACCCTAAACCTAAACCTAAACCTAACACTAACCCTAACCTTAAAACTTACCCTAACCCTAACCCTAAGCATAAACCTTAACCTTACCCTAACCTTAACCCTAACCCTAACCCTAACCCTCACCCTTACCCTAACCTTAACCCTAACCCTAAACCTTACCCTTACCCTAACCCTACCCCTAACCCTACCCCTAACGCTACCCATATCCCTAACCCTAAACCTAACCTAACCCTAACCCTAACCATAACCATAACCATACCCCTAACACAAAACCCAACCCTAACCCTAATCCTAACTATACCCCTACCACTACCCCTAACCCTAACCCTAAAGCTAACCCTATCTCTAACCCTAACCCTAACCCTAACCTTAAACCTAACCCTACCTCTAACCCTAACCCGAACCCTAACCCTACCCCTAACCCTAACCCTAACCCTAAACCTATTCCTTACCCTAACCCTAACTGTAACACTTACCCTTACCCTAACCCTAACCTTAACACTTACCCTAACCTTAACCCAAAGCCTAAACCTAACTGCTAATCCTAACCCTAACCCTAACCCTAACCCTAACCCTAAGCCTTACCCTAAAACTAACCCTAAACCTAACCCTAACCCTAAACCTTACCCTCACCCTAACCTTAACCCTAACCCTAACCTCTAACCCTAACCTTCACCCTAACCCTAACACTAACCCTAACCCTAACCCCTAACCCTAACCCTTACCCTAACCCTAACCCTTACCCTAACCCTAACCCTAACCCTAACCCTAACCCTAATCCTTACCCTAACCCTAACCCTAACCCTAAACCTAACTCTAACCCTTACCCTAACCCTAACCCTAACCCTAAGCCTAACACTTACCCTTACCCTAACCCTAACCCTAATCCTAACCCTAACCCTAACCCCTAACCCTAACCCTAACCCTAACCCTAAATCTCACCCTTACCCTAACCCTAACCCTAAAATTAATGCTAAACCTAACCCTAACCCGAAACCAAATCCTTACCCTAACCCTAACCCTAATCCTAACCCTAAACTTAACCCTTTCCCTTACCCTAACCCTAACCCTAACCCCAACCCTAACCCTAACCTTACGCTAACCCTAACCCTAAACCTTACCCTAACCCTTACCCTTTCCAAAACCCTAACCTTAACCCTAAACCTAACCCTAAATCTAACCCTAACCCAAACCCTTACCCTTACCCTTACTCTAAACCTAACCCTAAACCTAACCCTAACCCTAACCCTAACCCTAACCCTTACCCTAAACCTAACACTAACCCTTACACTAACCCTAACGCTAAGCCTAATCCTAACCCTAACCCCAACCCTAACCCTAACCTTAACCTTAAGCCTAACCCTAACCCTAACCCTTACCCTTACCCTAACCCTAAACCTAACCATAACCCTAACCCTTACCCCTAACCCTAAACCTAACCCTAACCCTATCCTTAATGCTAACCCTAACCCTAACCCTAATACTAACCCTAACCCTAACCCTTACCCTAACCCTTACCCTAACCCTAACCCTAACTCTAAACCTTACTCTTACCCGAACCCTAACCCTACCACTAACCGCAACACTAACCCTAACCCTAACCCTTACCCAAACCCTAACCCTAACCCTAACCCTAACCTTAACCCTAACCCTAACCCTAAAGCTAACACTAACCCTAACCCTAACCTTACCCTAACCCTAACCCTAGACCTAATCCCTAACCCTATCCCTAACCCTAAACCTTACAATTACCCTAACCATCAACCTAACCCAAACCCTAACACTAACTCCTAACCCTCACCCTAATCTTAACCCTTATCCTTACCCTAACCCTAACCCTAAACTTAACCCTAAACCGAACACTAAACACAAACCTAACCCTTACCCTAACACTAAACCTAACCCTAAACCTAAACCTAACCCTAACCCTTACACTTACCTTAACCCTAACCCTAAACCTAACCCTAAACCTAACCCTAAACCTAACCCTTACCTTAACCCTAACCTTAACCTTAAGCTAACCCTAACCCTAACCCTAATCTTAACCCTAACCCTAACCCTTACCCTTACCCTAACCCTAAACCTCACCATAACCGTAACCTAACCCCTAATCTAACCCTCACCCTAAGCCTAACCCTAACCCTTACCATAACCCTAACCCTAACCCTTACGCTTTCCCTAACCCTAACCCTAACCATAATCCTTACCCTAATCTTTACTCTAACCCTAACCCTTACCCTAACCCTTACCCCAACCCTAACCCTAACCCTAACCCTTACCCTTACCCTAACCCTGACCCTACCTCTAACCCTAACACAAACCCTAAACCTTACCCTAACACTAACCCTTAGCCTAACCCTAACCCTAACCCTAACCTTCACCCTAACTCTAACCCTAACACTTACACTTACCCTAACCCTAACCCTAACACAAACACTAACCCTAAACTTAACTGTAACCCTTACCCTAAACCTTACCCTAAACCCAAACCTAACCCTACCACTTATCCTTACCCTAACCCTAACGCTAACCTTAACCCTAACCCTAACACTAACCCTTACCCTAACCCTAACCCTAACCCTAACCCGTACCATTACCCTAACCATAACCCTAACCATAACCCTAAACCTAACACTAACCCTAACCCTAACCCTTACCCTAACCCTAACTCTAAACCTAAACCTAACCCTAACCCTTACCCTAACCCTAACCCTAACCCTAACCTAACTCTTACCCTTACCCTAAACATAACCCTAACCCTAACCCTTACCCTTACCCTAACCCAAACCCTTACCTTAATGCTAACCCTAACCCTAACCTTAACCCTTACCCTTACCCTAACCCTAACGCTAAACCTAACCCTAACCCTAACCCTAATCCTTACCCTTAGCCTAAACCTAACCCTAACCCCAACCCTTACCCTTTCCTTAACCCTAAACCTAAACCTAACCCTAACCATAACCCTAACTCTAAACCTTACCCTTACCTTTACCCTATCCCTAAGCCTAACCCTAACTGTAACCCTAAACCTAAGCCTAACTTTACCCTTACCCTAACCCTAACCCTAACCCCAATGTAACCCTAACCCTTACCCTTACCCTAAACCTAAACCTAACCCTAACCACAACCCTAGCCCTTACCCTTACCCTAACCCTAAACCTACCCCTAAACTTAACCCTAAACCTAACCCTAAACCTTACCCTAACCCTACCCCTAACCCTAACCCTAAATCTACACCTTCCCTTAATCTAACCCTAACCCTTACCTTAATGCTAACCCTAACCCTAACCCATAACCTAATCTTTACCCTAAACCTAACCCTAAACCTAACCCTTACCTTACCCTAACCCTAACCCTAATCTTAAGGCTAACCCTATACGTAACCCTAACCCTAACCCTAACCCCTAACCCTAACCCTAAACCTAACCCTAAATCTAACCCTTACCGTTACCCTAACCCTAACCCTAACCTTAATGCTAACCCTAACCCTAACTGGAAACCTAATCCTTACCCTAATCCTAACCCTAACCCTATCCCTAAACCTAACCCTTACCCTAACCCTAATCCGAAACTTAATGCTAACCCTAACCCTAACTGTAACCCTTACCCTAACCCTAACCCTAATCCTTAGCCTAACCCTAACGCTAACATTAACCCATACCGAACCCTAACCCTGTTCCTTACCCTAACCCTTTCCTTAACCCTAACCTTAACCCTAAACCTAACCCTAACCCTAACCCTAACCCTCACCCTTACCCTTACTCTAACCCTAACCCTAAACCTAAATCTAACCCTAACGCTAACTCTTACCCTAACCCTAACCCTAACCCTAAGCCTTACACTTACCCTAATCCTAAACCTAACTCTAACCCTAACCCTAACACTAACCCTAACCCTTATCTTCACCCTAACACTAATCCTAACGCTAACCCGTAACCCTAACCCTTACCCTAACCCCAACCCTAACCCTAACCCCTAACACTAACACTTAACCTAACCCTAACCCTAAACCTTACCCTAACCCCAACCCTAACCCTAACCCAAATCCTTACCCTAACCCTAACCCTAACCCTAAACCTAACCCTAACTCTTAGCCTAATCTAACCCTAACCCTAACCCTTACCCTTTCCCTAACCCTAACGCTAACCCTAACCTTAAACCTTACCCTTACCCTAACCCTATACCTAACCCTAACCCTAACCCCTAACCATAACCCTAAATCTAACTTTTACCATTACCCTAACCCTAACTCTAACCTTAATGCTAACTCTAACCCTAACCCGAAACCTAATCCTTACCCTAACCCTAACCCTAACCCTAACTCTAAACCTAACCCTGTCCCTTACCCTAACCCTAACCCTAAACTTAATGCTAACCCTAACCCTAACCCAAACCCTAAACTTATTGCTAACTCAAACCCTAACCCTAACCCTAAACCTAACCTTAACCCTAAATCTATCCCTAACCCTAACCCTAAAACTTACCCTAACCCTAACCCTCACCCTAACACTTACGCTTACCCTAACCCTAACCTAACCTTAACCCTTACCCTAACCCTAACACTTACCCTTATCCTAACCCTAACCCTAACTCTAACCCTAACCCTACCCCTAAACCTAACCCATACCATCACCCTAACCCTAACATTAACCCTAACCATTAACCCTAATCCTTACCCTTACCCTAACCCTAAACGTAACACTAACCCTCACCATAACCCTTAGTCTTACCCTAAACCTAAACCTAACCTTAATGCTAACCCTAACCCTAAACCTTACCCTTACCATAACCCTAACCCAAACCCTAATCCTTACCCTAACCCTGACCCTGACCTTAACCCTAAACCTCACCCTTTCCCTAACCCTAAACCTAACCCTAACCCTAACCCTCACACTTACCCTTACCCTAACCCTAACCATAACCATAACCCTTACCCTAACCCTAACCCTAACCCTAAACCCTAACCGTAACCCTAACCCTAACCATTACGCTTACCCTAACCTTAACACTAACCCTAACCCTAACCCTAACACTTACCTTTACCCTAAACCTAACCCTAACCCTAACCCATATCCTAACCCTAACCCTAACCCTAAACCCTAACCCTAACCCTAACGCTAACCCTTAACCTTACCCTAACCCTAACCCTACCCTTAATGCTAACCCTAACCCTAACCCTAACCCTAACGCTTACCCTAACCCAAACCCTAACCCTAATCCTTAGCCTAACCCTAATCCAAACGCTAACCCTAACCCTTACCCTTTCCCTAACCCTAACCCTAACCTTAACCCTAACCCTAAACCTAACCGTAACCCTAACACTTAACCTTACCATAAGCCTAACCCTAAACCTAAACCTAATCCTAATCCTAACCCTAACCCTAACCCTAAACTTAACCCTAACCCTAACCCTAACCATTACACTTACCCTAACCCTAACCCTAAACCTAACCCTTAACCTTACCCTAACCCTAACCCTAACCCTTAGCCTAACCCTAAACCTAATCCTAACCCTAACCCTAACCCTTACCCTTACCCTAACACTAATCCTAACCCTAACCCTTACTCTTACCCTAACTCTAACCCCAAACCTAATCCTAACCCTAACCCTAAACCTTACCCTTAGCCTAACCCTTACCCTTACCCTAACCCTAAACCTAACCCAAACCCTAACCCTTACCCTAACCCTAACCCCTAACCTAACCCTAACCCTAACCCTAACCCTAATCTTTACCCTAACCGAACACTAACCCTAACCCTAACACTTACTGTTACCCTAAACGTTACCCCAAACCTAACCCTAACCCTAACCCTAACCCTAACCCTAACCCTAACCCTAACCCTAACCCTAACGCTAACCCTAAACCCTAACTCTAACCCTAACCCTAAACCTTACCCTTACCCTTACCCTAAAACTAACCCTAACCCTTACCCTAACCCTTAACCCTAACCCTAACCCTAACCCTAACCCTAACCTTAATCCTAACCCTACCCTAAACCTAATCCTAAACCTAACTCTAACCCTAACCCTAACCCTAAACCGAACCCTTAACCTAACCCTAACCCTAAACCTAACACTAACCCTAACCTTAACCCTTACCCTAACCCTAACCCTAAGCCTACCTCAAACCCTAACCCTAACCCTAACCCAAACCCTTACCCTAAACCTAACCCTAACCCTTAGCCTAACCCTAACCCTAAACATAACCCTAATCCTAACCCTAACCCTAACCGTTACCCTGACCCTAACCCTAACCCTAACCCTAACCCTAACCTTAACCCTAACCCTAACCCTTACCCTTATCCTAACCTTAACCCTAACCCTAACCGTTACCCTTACCTTAACCCTAACCCTAAACCTAACCCTAACCCTAACACTAACACTTACCCTAACCCTAACCATAACCCGAACCATAAACCTAACCCTAACCCTAACCCTAACCCTTACACTTACCCTAACCCTAACCCTAACCCTAACCTTTACGATAAACCTAAACCTAACCCTAACCCTTACCTTTACCCTCACTCTAACCTTATACCTAACCCGAGTCCTAACCCTAACCCTAACCCTTACCCTTACCCTAACCCAAACCATAACCTTAACCCCAACCCAAATCCCAAACCTAACCCTAACCCTAACGCTTACCCTTACCCTAACCCTACCCTAACCCTAACACTTACCCTTACCCTAACCCTAACCCTAACCCTAACTTTTACCCTAACCCTTAGCCTAAAGCTAACCCTAACCCTAAACCTAACCCCTAACCCTATCCCTTACCCTAACTCTAACCCTAACCCTAACCCTAATCCTTAGCCTAACCCTAACCCTAACCTTAACCCCACAGCTAACCCTTACCCATAACTTAACCTAACCCTAACCCTAACACTGACCCTAACCTTAACCCTAACCCTAACCCTAACCTTTACCCTAACCCTAACCCTAACCTTAACCCTAAACCTAACACTAACCCTAACCCTAACCCTTACCCTAACATTAACCCTGAACCTAACCCTAACCCTAACCCTTACCTTTACCCTAACCCTAACCCTAACCCCAACCCTAACCTTAACCCTAACCATAACCTTAACCCTTACCCTAACCCTAACCCTAACCCTAACCCTAACCCTTACCCTTACCCTAACCCTAAACCTAACCCTAACCCTAACCCTTACCCTAACACTAACCCCTAACCTAACCCTAACCCTAACCCTAACCTAACCCTAACCCTAACCCTAACCCTAATCTTTACCCTAACCGAACACTAACCCTAGCCCTAACCCTTACTCTTACCCTATACGTTACCCCAAACCTAACCCTAACCCTAACCCTAAACCTTACCCTTACCCAAAATCTAACCCTAACACTTACAGTAACCCTGACCCTAACGCTAACCCTAACCCGTAACTCTAACCCTAACCCTAAACCTTACCCTTACCCTAACCCTAAAACTAACCCTAACCCTTACCCTAACCCTTAACCTAACCCTAACCCTAAACCTAACCCTAACCCTAACCTTAATCCTAACCCTACCCTAAACCTAACCCTAAACCTAACTCTAACCCTAACCCGAACCCGAACCCGAACCCTTAACCTAACCCTAAACCTAACCCTTACCCTAAACCTAACCCTAATCCTAACCCTTACCCTAACCCTAACCCTAAACCTAACACTAAGCCTAACTTTAACCCTTACCCTAACCCTAACCCTAAGCCTAACCTTTAACCTTACCCTAACCTTAACCCTAACCCTAACCCTAACCCTAACCCTCACCCTTACCCTAACCTTAACCCTAACCCTAAACCTTACCCTTACCCTAACCCTAACCCTAACCCTAACACTAACGCTAACCTTAACCCTAACCCTAATGCTAACCCTTACCCTTTCCCTAAAGCTAACCCTAAACCTAACTCTTAACCTTACCCTAACCCTAAACTTAACCCTAACCCTAACCCGAACTATAACCCTTAGCCTTACCCTAAACCCAACCCTAAATCTTACCCTAACTCTAACCCTTAGCCTTACCCTAAGCCTGACCCTGACCCTAACCCTTACCCTAACCCTAACCCTAACCCCTACCCTTACCCTAACACCAACCCTAACCTCTAAACCTAACCCTAACCCTAATGCTCACCCTAATGCTAACCCTATCCCTAATCCTTACCCAAACCCTAAACCTAACCCTAAACCTAACCTTAACCTTAACCCTTACCCTTACTCTAACGCTAACCATAATCCAAACCATAAACCTAACCCAAACCCTAATCCTAACCCTTACCCTTACCATAACCCTAACCCTAACCCTAACCCTAACGCTAACCCTAACAATTACCCTAACCCTAAAGCTAACCCTAACCCTTACTCTTACGCTAATCCTAACCCCAAACATAAACTTAACCCTAAACCTAAACCTTACCCTTACCCTAAACCTAACCCTAAACCTTACACTAACCCTAACCCTAAACCTAACCATAACCCTTACCCATAACTCTAAACCGAACCCTAAACCTTGCCCTTACCCTAACCCTAAAACTAACCCTAACCCTAACCCTAACCCCTAACCCTAACCCTTACCCTAACCCTTACCCTTACCCTAACCCTAACCCTAACCCTAAACCTAAACCTAACACTAACCCTAACCCTAACCCTTACCCTTACTCTAACCCTAACCCTTACCCTTACTCTAACCCTAAACCTAACCCTTACCCTAACCCTAACCCTAACCCTCACCCTTACCCTAACCTTACCCTAACCCTTACCCTTACACTAAACCTAAGCCTAAACTTAACGCTAACCCTAACCCTAACGGTTACCCTAAACCTTACCCTAACCCTAAACCTAACCCTAATCCCTACCCTAACCATAAACCTAACCCTAAAC
>JANJXV010000068.1:3285000-3287500 GCA_024803745.1 Megascapheus bottae | reverse complement strand
TAAACTTTACGCTAACCCTAACCCTAACCCTAACACTAACCCTAACCCAAACACTAACCCTAACCCTAACCCTAACCCTAACCCTAACCCTAACCCTAACTCTAACCTTATACCTAACCCTAACCCTAACCCTAACCCTTACTCTTACCCTAACCCTAGCCCCAAACCTAACCCTAACCCTAACCCTTACCCTTACCCTACCCCTAACCCTATACCTAACCCTAAACTTTACTCTTATCCTAACCCTAACCCCAAACCTAACCATAACCCGAACCCTAAACCTTACCTTTACCCTAAACCTAACCCTAACCCATAACCCTAAACCTAACCCTAAACCTTACCCTTACCCTAACCCAGAACCTAACCATAACCCTAAACCTTACCCTTTACCTAACCCTAACCCTAAACTTAACCCTAACCCTAACCGTAAACCTAACACTTAACCTAAACCTAACCCTAACCCTAACCCTAACCATAAACCTAACCCTAACCCTAAACCTAAACCTAACCCTTACCCTTAGCCTAAACCTAACCCTAACCCGAAACCTTACACTTACCCTAACCCTAACCCTAACCCTAAACTTTACACTAACCCTAACCCTAACTGTAACCCTTACCCTTACCCTAACTCTAACCTTATACCTAACCCTCACCCTAACCCTAACCCTAACCCTAACCCTTACGCTTACACTAACCCTAACCCTAAACTTAACCCCAACCCTAAACCCAACCCTAACCCTAAGCCTAACGCTTACCCTTACCCTAACCCTAACCCTATCACTTACCCTTACCCTAACCCTAACCCTATCCCTAACCTTTAACCTAACCCTAACCCTAACCCTAACCCTTACCCTAAAACTAACCCTAACCCTAAACCTAACCCCTAACCCTACACCTTACCCTAACCCTAACCCTAACCCTAACCCTAAACCTAACCCTTACCCTAACCCTACCCTATCCCTTACCCTTACCTTAACACTAACCCTAACCCTAACATTAATCCTAACCCCTAACCCTAACCCTAACCCTACGCTCACAATAACCCTAACCCTAACCCTTACCCTAACCCTAACCCTAACTCTAACCCTTAGCCTTACCCTAACCCTAACCCTAACCCTAAACCTTACCCTAACCCTAACCCGAATCCTGCCCTAACTCTAACCCTAACCCTAACCCTAAACCTAACCCAAACCTAACCCAAAACCTAACCCGTACCCTTACCCCAAACCTAAACCTAACCCTAACCCTAACCTTTACCCTAACACTTACCCTAACCCTAACCTTAAACCTAACCCTAACCCTAAACCTAACCCTTACCCTTACCCTAACCCTAACCCTAACCCTAACCCTAACCTTAACCCTAACCCTAACCCTAACCTCAACACTTATCCTTAACCTAACCCTCACCCTAACCCTAACCGTAACTTTTACACTAACCCTAACCCTAACCCTTAACGTAAACCTAACCCTAACACTAAACCTAACCCCTAACCCTACAACTTACCCTAACCATAACCCTAATCCTAACTCTAAACCAAACCCTTACCCTAACCCTAAACCTTACCCTAAGCCTAACGCTAACCCCTAACCCTAACCCTAACCCTAACCCTTAACCTTACCCGAACCCTAACCTTAACCCTAACCTTAACCCTAACCCTAAACCTAACCCTTACCATTACCATAACCCTAACAGTAAACCTAACCATAAACCTAAACCTAACTCTTACCTTTGCCCTAACCCTAACCCTAAATCTAACCATTAATCTTACCCTAACCCTAACACCAAACCTAACCCTAACACTAACCCTAACCCTAACACTAACCCTAAACCTTAACCTAACCGTAACCCTAACCCTAAACCTAAACCTAACCCTAACCATTACTCTTACCCTAACCCTGACCCCAAAATAAACCCTAACCCTAAAACTTACCCTTACCCTAACTTAACCCTATCCCTAACCCTAAACCTTACTCTTACCCTTACCCTAACCCCAAACCTAATCCTAATCCTAACCCTAAAGCTTACCCTTACCCTAAACCTAACCCTAACTCTAACCGTAACCCTAACCCTAAACCTTACCCTTACACAAACCCTAAACTTAACCCTAACCCTAACCCTAACCCCTAACCCTAACCCTAACCCTAACCCTTACTCTTACCCTAACCTTAACCCTAAACCTATCCCTTACCATTACCCTAACCCTAACACCAACCCTAACCCCTAACCCTAACCCTATCCCTAGACCTAAATCTAACCCTTAGTCTTGCCCTAACCTTAACCCTAACCCTAACCCTTACCCTAACCCTAACTCTAACCCTTAGCCTTACCCTAACCCTAACCCTAACCCTAACGCTCACCCTAACCCAACCCTAAACCTAACCCTAACCCTTACCATAAACCTAACCCTAAATCTAACCTTTAGCCTTACCCTAACCCTAAAACTAACCCTTACCCTAACCCTAACCCTTACACTTACCCTAACCCTAACCCTAACCCCTA
>JANJXV010000068.1:3242500-3280000 GCA_024803745.1 Megascapheus bottae | reverse complement strand
CCCTAACCGAAATTTAACCCTTAGCCTTACCCTAATCCTAACCCTAACCCTTACCCTAACCATAACCCTAACCCTTACCCTAACCCAAACACTAACCCTAACCCCTAACTCTAACCCTGAACCTAACCCTAACACTAACCCTTACCCTTACCCTAACCATAACCCTAAACGTAACCCTAACCCTAACCCTAACCCTAACCCTAACACTTACCCTAACCCTAACCCAAACCCGAACTGTAAACCTAACCCTATCCCTAACCCTAACCCTTACCCTTACCCTGCCCTAACCCTAAAATCTAACCTTTTCGCTAACCCTAACCCTAAACTTAACCCCAACCAAAAGCCAAACCTAACCATAACCCTAACCCTTACCCTAACATTAACACTAACCCTAACCCCTAACCCTAACCCTGAACCTAACCCTAACCCTAAACCTTACCCTAACCCTAACACTAACCCTAACCCCTAACCCTAACCCTGAACCTAACCGTAACACTAACCCTTACGCTTACCCTAACCCTAACCCTAAACGTAACCTTAACCCTATCCCTAACCCTAATCCTTACACTTACCCTGCCCTAACCCTAACCCTAACCCTTACTTTACCCTAACTCTAACCTTATACCTAATCCTAACCGTAACCCTATCCATAACCCTTACCCTTACCCTAAACCTAACCCTAACCTTAACCTCAACCAAAACCCAAACCTAGCCCTAACCCTAACGCTTACCCTTACCCTAACCCTAACCCTAACCCTAACACTTACCCTTACCCTAACCCAAACCCTACCCCTAACCCTAACTCTAACCCTTAGTCTTACCCTAAACCTAACCCTAACCCTAACCCTAAATTTACCCTAACCATAACTCTAACCCTTAGCCTTACCCTAACCCTAACCCTAACCCTTACCCTAACCATAACCCTAACCCTAACCGTAACCCTAAGTCTAACCCTAACCCCTAACCCTAACCCTAACCCTAACGCTCACCCTAACCCTAACCCTAACCCTAATCCTCACTCTAACCCTTAGCCTTACCCTAACCCTAACCCTAACCCTAAAACTTACCCTAACACTAACCCTTAACCTTACCCGAACCCTAACCCTAACCCTAACCTTAACCCTAACCCTAAACCTAACCCTGAAACTTACCCTTACCCTAACCCTTATCCTAAGCCTAACCCTAAACATAACCCTAACCCTCACCCTTACCCTAACTCTAACCCTAACCCTAACCCTAACACTTACCCTTACACTAACACTAACGCTAACTTTTACCCTAACCCTAAACCTAACCCTAACCCTAACCCTAACCTTAACCTTAACAATAACCCTAACCCTAACCCTAACCCTTACCCTTACCCTAACCCTAACCCTAAACCTAACCCTAACCCTAACCCTAAACCTAACCCTAACCCTAACCCTAACCCTTACCCTTACCCTAACCCTAACCCTAACCCTTAATCTTACCCTAACCCTAAACCCAAAACTAACCCTAACCCTAATGCTTACCCTTACCCTAACCCTAACCCTATTCCTAACCCTAAACCTTACTCATACCCTAACCCTAACCCCAAACCTAATCATAACCCTAACCCTAAACCTTACCCTTACACTAAACCTAACCCTAACCCTAACCCTAACCCTAACCCTAACCCTAACGCTCACCCTGACCCTAACCCTAACCCTAACCCTTGCCGTAACCCTAACCCTCACTCTAACCTTAGCCTTACCGTAACCCTAACCCTAAACCTAAACCTTACCCTAACCCTAACCCTCAGCCTTACCCTAACCCTAACCCTAACCCTAACCCTAACACTTACCCTTACACTAACACTAACCCTAACTTTTACCCTAAACCTAACCCTAACCCTAACCCTAGCCCTTACCCTAACTCTAAACTTATACCTAACCCTAAGCCTAACCCTAACCCTAACCTTAACATTAACAATAACCCTTACAATTACCCGAACCCTAACCCTAACCCTAACTTTAACCCTAACCCTAACCCTAAACCTAAACCTTACTCTTACCCTAACCCTAACCCCAAACCTAACCCTAACCCTAAAGCTTCCCCTTACCCTAACCGTAACCCTATCCCAAACCCTAAACCTTACACTTACCCTAACCATAACCCCAAACCTAATACTATGCCTAACCCTAAACCTTACCCTTACCCTAAACCTAACCCTAAACCTAACCCTAATCCTAACCCTAAACCTTACCCTTACCCTAAACCTAACCATAACCCTTACCGTAACCCTAACCCTAACCCCTAACCCTAATCCTAAACCTAAACCTTACCCTTACCCTAACCTAACCCTAACACTAACCCTAACCTTAACCCCTAACCCTAAACCTAACCCTTACCCTTACATTTACCCTAACCCTAACCCTAAACTTAACCCTAAACCTAACACTAACCCTAACCCTACCCCTTACCCTAACCCTAACCCTGAACCTAACCCTAACCCTAACCCTTACCATTACCCTAACCCTAAACCTAACACTAACCCTAACCCTAACGCTTACCCTTACCCTAACCCTAACCCTAACCCTAACACTTGCCCTTACCCTAAACCTAACCCTAACCCTAATTTTACCCTAACCCTAACCCCAACCCTAACCCTTACCCTAACCCTAACCCTAACCCCTAACCCTGACCCTTACTCTAACCCTAATTCTACTTCTAACCCTAACCCTAACCCTAACCCTAACCTTAAACCTAACCCTTTGCCTAACCCTAACCCTAAACCTAACCCTTACCCGTACTCTTACCCTAATCCTATCCCCAAACCTAACCCTTACCCTAACCCTTACCCTTACCCAAACCCTAAACCTAAAACTAACCATAAACCTTACTCTTACCCTAAACCAAACCCCAAACCTAACCATAAACCGAACCCTAAACATTACCCTTACCCTAAACCTAACCCTAAACCTAACCCTACACCTTACCCTTTCCCTAAACCTAACCCTAACCCTTACCTTAAACCTGACCCTAACCCTAACCACTAACCCTAAACCTAACCCTAAACCTTACCCTTACCCTAACTCTAATCCTAACCCTAACCCCTAACCCTAACTGTAACCCTTACCCTTACCCTAACCCTAACCCTAAACTTAACCCTAAACCTAACACTAACCCTAACCCTAACCCTTACACTAACCCTAACCCAAAACCTAACCATAACCCTAAACCTTACCCTTAACCTAACCCCAACCCTAAACCTAACCCTAACCCTAACCCTAACACTTACCCTAACCCTAAACCTAATCCTAACCGTAAACCTAACCATAACCCTAAAACTAACCCTTACTCTTACCCTAACCCTAAGCCAAACCCTAACCCTTACCCTTACCCTAACCCTAACCCTAACCCTAACCTTTACACTAACCCTAACCCTAACCATAACCCTTACCCTTACCCTAAATCTAACCTTATACCTAACCCTCACCCTAACCCTAAACCTAACCCTAAACCTTACCCTTACACTAACCCTAACCCTAACCCTAACCTTAACCCCAACCCTAAACCGAACCCTAACCCTAAGCCTAACGCTTACCCTTACCCTAACCCTAACCCTAACCCTAACACTTACCCTTACCCTAACCCTAACCCTATACCTAAACTTTACCCTAACCCTAACCCTAACCCTAACCCTTATCCTAACCCTAAACCTTACCCTAACCCTAACCCTAACGCTCACCCTGACCCTAACCCTAACCCTAACCCTTGCCGTAACCCTAACCCTCCCTCTAAACCTTAGCCTTACCCTAACCCTAACCCTAAACCTAAACCTTACCCTAACCCTAACCCTCACCCTTACCCTAACCCTAACCCTAACCCTAACCCTAACCCTAACACTTACCCTTACACTAACACTAACCCTAACTTTTACCCTAAACCTAACCCTAATCCTAACCCTAACCCTTACCCTAACTCTAAACTTATACCTAACCCTAAGCCTAAACCTAACCCTAACCTTAACATTAACAATAACCCTTACAATTACCCGAACCCTAACCCTAACCCTAACTTTAACCCTAACCCTAACCCTAAACCTAAACCTTACTCTTACCCTAACCCTAACCCCAAACCTAACCCTAACCCTAAAGCTTCCCCTTACCCTAACCCTAACCCTATCCCTAACCCTAAACCTTACTCTTACCCTAACCATAACCCCAAACCTAATACTATGCCTAACCCTAAACCTTACCCTTACCCTAAACCTAACCCTAAACCTAACCCTAATCCTAACCCTAAACCTTACCCTTACCCTAACCCTAACCCTAACCCTAACCTAACCCTAACCCTTACCGTAACCCTAACCCTAATCCTAACCCCTAATCCTAATCCTAAACCTAAACCTTACCCTTACCCTAACCTAAACCTAACACTAACCCAAACCCTAACCCCTAACCCTAACCCTAACCCTTACCCTTACATTTACCCTAACCCTAACCCTAAACTTAACCCTAAACCTAACACTAACCCTAACCCTACCCCTTACCCTAACCCTAACCCTGAACCTAACCCTAACCCTAACCCTTACCATTACCCTAACCCTAAACCTAAACCTAACCTAACCCTAACCCTAACCCTAACCCTTACCCTTACCCTAACCCTAACCCTAACCCCAACCCTAACACTTACCCTAACCCTAACCCTAACCATAAGCCTAAACCTAACCCTAACCATACCCATAACCCTTACCGTTACCCTAAACCTAACCCTAACCCTAACCCTAACCTTTACACGAACCCTAACCCTAACCCTAACCCTTACCCTTACCCGAACTCTAAACTTATACCTAACCCTAAGCCTAACCCTAACCCTTACCCTTACCCTAATCCTAACCCTAACTTTAACCCCAACCCTAAACCCAACCCTAACCCTAACCCTAACCCTAACCCTAAACTTAACCCCAACCCTAACCCTAACCCTAACCCGAACCGTAAAACTAACCCTAAACCTAACCCTAACCCTTACCCTTACCCTAACCCTAACCCTAATGCTAACCTTTACGCTAACCCTAACCCTAACCCTAACCCTTACCATTACCCTAACTCTAACCTCACACCTACCCCTAACCCTAACCCTAACCCTAACCCTTACCCTTAACCTAACACTAACCCTCACCCTAAACTTAACCCCAACCCTAAACCTAACACTAACCCTAACACTTGCCCTTACCCTAAACCTAACCCTAACCCTAATTTTACCCTAACCCTAACCCTAACCCTAACCCTAACCTTAACCCTAACCCTTTGCCTAACAATAACCCTAAACCTAACCCTAACCCGTACTCTTACCCTAATCCTATTCCCAAACCTAACCCTTACCCTAACCCTTACCCTTAACCAAACCCTAAACCTAAAACTAACCATAAACCTTACTCTTACCCTAAACCAAACCCCAAACCTAACCATAAACCGAACCCTAAACATTACCCTTACCCTAAACCTAACCCTAAACCTAACCCTACACCTTACCCTTTCCCTAAACCTAACCCTAACCCTTACCTTAACCCTGACCCTAACCCTAAACACTAACCCTAAACCTAACCCTAAACCTTACCCTTACCCTAACTCTAATCCTAACCCTAACCCCTAACCATAACTGTAACCCTTACCCTTACCCTAACCCTAACCCTAAACTTAACCCTAAACCTAACACTAACCCTAACCCTAACCCTTACACTAACCCTAACCCAAAACCTAACCATAACCCTAAACCTTACCCTTAACCTAACCCCAACCCTAAACCTAAAACTAACCCTAACCCTAACACTTACCCTAACCCTAAACATAATCCTAACCGTAAACCTAACCATAACCCTAAACCTAACCCTTACTCTTACCCTAACCCTAACCCAAACCCTAACCCTTACCCTTACCCTAACCCTAACCCTAACCCTAACCTTTACACTAACCCTAACCCTAACCATAACCCTTACCCTTACCCTAAATCTAACCTTATACCTAACCCTCACCCTAACCCTAAACCTAACCCTAAACCTTACCCTTACACTAACCCTAACCCTAACCCTAACCTTAACCCCAACCCTAAACCGAACCCTAACCCTAAGCCTAACGCTTACCCTTACCCTAACCCTAACCCTAACCCTAACCCTAACACTTACCCTTACCCTAACCCTAACCCTATACCTAAACTTTACCCTAACCCTAACCCTAACCCTTACCCTAAACCTAATCCTAATCCTAAACCTAACCCCTAACCCTACACCTTACCCTAACCCTAACCCTAACCCTAAACCGAAACCTAACCCTTAGCCTAACCGTAAGCCTAACCCTAACCTTAACCCCAACCCTAACCCTTACCCTTACCTTACCTTAACCCTACCCTTACCTTAACTCTAACCCTAACCCTAAACCTAACACTAACCCTAACCTTAACCCTAACCCTAACCCTAACCCTAACCCTTACCAATACCCTAACCTTAACCCTAAACCTAACCCTTAACCTTACCCTAACCCTAACCCTAACCCTAAACCCTAACACTAACCCTAACCTAACCCTAACTCTAACCCATAGTCTTATCCTAACCCTAACCCTAACCCTAACCCTAACCCTTACCCTAACCCTAACTCTAACCCTTAGCCTTACCTAACCCTAACCCTAACCCTTACCCTAACCCTACCCTATCCCTTACCCTTACCTTAACACTAACCCGATCCCTAACACTAACCCTAACCCCTAACCCTAACCCTAACCCTAACGCTCACCCTAACCCTAACCCTAACCCTAACCCTAACCCTCACTCTAACCCTTAGCCTTACCCTAACCCTAACCCTAACCCTAAAACTTACCCTAACAGTAACCCTTAACCTTACCCGAACCCTAACCCTAACCCTAATCTTAACCCTAACCCTAAACCTAACCCTGAAACTTACCCTTACCCTAACCCTTATCCTAAGCCTAACCCTAAACATAACCCTAACCCTCACCCTTACCCTAACCCTAACCCTAACCCTAACCCTAACCCTAACACTTACCCTTACACTAATACTAACCCTAACTTTTACCCTAACCCTAAACCTAACCCTAACCCTAACCCTAACCTTAAACTTAACCCTAACCCTAACCCTACCCCTTACCCTTACCCTAACCCTAACCCTAAACCTAACCCTAACCCTAACCCTTACCCTTACCCTAACCCTAACCCTAACCCTAACCCTTACTCTTACCCTAACCCTAAACCCAAAACTAACCCTAACCCTAACGCTTACCCTTACCCTAACCCTAACCCTATTCCTAAACCTAAACCTTACTCATACCCTAACCCTAACCCCAAACCTAATCATAACCCTAACCCTAAACCTTACCCTTACTCTAAACCTAACCCTAACCCTAACCCTTATCCTAACCCTAAACCTTACCCTAACACTAACCCTAACCCTAACCCTAACGCTCACCCTGAACCTAACCCTAACCCTAACCCTTGCCGTAACCCTAACCCTCACTCTAACCCTTAGCCTTACCCTAACCCTAACCCTAAACCTAAACCTTACCCTAACCCTAACCCTCACCCTTACCCTAACCCTAACCCTAACAATAACCCTAACACTTACCCTTACACTAACACTAACCCTAAATTTTACCCTAACCCTAACCCTAACCCTAACCCTAACCCTTACCCTAACCCTAACCCTAACCCTAAACCTTACCCTTCCTCGAACCCTAACCCTAACCCTAACCCTAAACCTAACACTTACCCTTACCCTAACCCTAAACCTAACTCTAACTTTTACCCTAACCCTAAACCTAACCCTAACACTAATCCTTACCCTAAACCTCACCCTAACCCTAAACCTAACCCCTAACCCTACCCCTTACCATAACCCTAACCCTAACCCTAAAACAAACCCTTACCCTAACCCTAACCATTAGCCTAAGCCTAACCCTAACCCTAACCTTAACATTAACAATAACCCTTACCTTACCCGAACCCTAACCCTAACCCTAACTTTAACCCTAACCCTAACCCTAAACCTAACCCTTACTCTTACCCTAACCCTAACCCCAAACCTAACCCTAACCCTAAAGCTTCCCCTTACCTAACCCTAACCCTATCCCTAACCCTAAACCTTACTCTTACCTAACTCTAACCGTAACCCTAACCCTTACGCTTACCCTAACCCTAACCCTAAACCTAATCCTTACTCTGACCCTAACCCTAACCCCAAACCTAACCCTAACCCTAATGCTTACCCTTACCCTAACCCTAACCCTATCCCTAACCCTAAACCTTACTCTTACCTTACCCTAACCCCAAACCTAATCCTAACCCTAACCCTAAACCTTACCCTTACCCCAAACCTAGCCCTAACCTACCCCTAATCGTAACCCTAAACCTTACCCTTACCCTAAACCTAACCCTCACCCTTACCTTAACCCTAACCCTAACCCTAACCCCTAACCCTAATCCTAACCCTAAACCTTACCCTTACCCTAACCCTAAACCTAACACTAACCCTAACCCTAACCATTACCCTAACCCGAACACTGAACCTAACCCTAACCCTAACCATAACCCTTACCCTTACCCTAACCCTAAACCTAAACCTAACCTAACCCTAACCCTAACCCTAACACTTACCCTAAACCTAACCCTAACCCGAACCGTAAACCTAACCCTAAACCTAACCCTAACCCTTATCCTTACCCTAACCCTAACCCTAATGCTAACCTTTACGCTAACCCTAACCCTAACCCTAACCCTTAACTTTACCATAACTCTAACCTTATACCTAACCCTAACCCTAACCCTAACCCTAACCCTTACCCTTACCCTAACCCTAACCCTCACCCTAAACTTAACCCCAACCCTAAACCTAAACCTAACCGTAACCCTAACCCTAACCCTAACCCTAAACTTAACCCTATCCCTAACCCTACCCCTTACCCTAACCCTAACCCTAAAACTAACCCTAAACCTAACCCTTACCCTAACCCTAACCCTTACCCTAACCCTAACCCTAAAACTTACCCTAACCCTAAACCTAATCCTAACCCTTACCCTTACCCTAACCCTTACCCTTACCCTAAACCTAACCCCAACCTTAATGCTAACCCTAACCCTAACACTAAACCTAACCCTTACCCAAACCCTAACCCTAACCCTAATCCTTACCCTAACTCTAAACGTAACCCTAAACCTAATCCTTACTCTTTCCCTCACCCTAACCCTAATACTAAACCTAAACCTTACCCTTACCCTTACCCTAAACCTAACCCTCACCCTAACCCTAACCTTCACCCTAAACCTAACCCTAACAGTAAACCTTAACCTTACACTAACCCTAATCCAAACCCTAAACCTATAACTAACCCTAACACTTACCCTAAACCAAACCCCAAACCTAACCATAACCCGAACCCTAAACATTACCCTTACCCTAACCCTAACCCTAACCCTAACCTTTACACTAACCCTAACCCTAACCGTAACCCTTACCCTTACCCTAACTCTAACCTTATACCTAACCCTCACTCTAACCCTAAACCTAACCCTAAACCTTACCCTTACACTAACCCTAACCCTAACCTTAACCCCAACCCTAAACCGAACCCTAACCCTAAGCCTAACGCTTACCCTTACCCTAAAACTAAC
Source organism: Megascapheus bottae (assembly GCA_024803745.1). NCBI lineage: Eukaryota > Metazoa > Chordata > Mammalia > Rodentia > Geomyidae > Megascapheus > Megascapheus bottae. The sequence continues at coordinate 3,270,363 of JANJXV010000068.1, read as the reverse complement.
CCTAACCCTAACACTTACCCTTACGCTAACCCTAACCCTAACCCTAACCCTAACCCTTACCCTAAACCTAATCCTAACCGTAAACCTAACCCCTAACCCTACACCTTACCCTAACCCTAACCCTAACCCTAAACTGAAACCCAACCCTTAGCCTAACCGTAACCCTAACCTAACCTTACCCTTACCTTAACTCTAACCCTAACCCTAACCCTTACACTAACCCTAACCTTAACCCTAACCCTAACCCTAACCCTAACCCTAACCCTTACCAATACCCTAACCTTAACCCTAAACCTAACCCTTACCCCTACCCTAACCCTAAACCTAACCCTAAACCCTAACACTAACCCTAACCCTAACCCTAACTCTAACCCATAGTCTTCTCCTAACCCTAACCCTAACCCTAACCCTTACCCTAACCCTAACTCTAACCCTTAGCCTTACCTAACCCTAACCCTAACCCTTACCCTAACCCTATCCTATCCCTTACCCTTACCTAAACACTAACCCTATCCCTAACAATAACCCTAACCCCTAACCCTAACCCTAACCCTAACGCTCACCCTAACCCTAACCCTAACCTTTACCCTAACACTAACCCTAACTCTAACACTTAGCCTTACCCTACCCCTAACCCTAACATTAAACCTTACCTTAACCCTAACCCCAATCCTGCCCTAACCCTAACCCTAAACCTAACCCTAACCTAACCCTTACCCTTAAACTAAACCTAACCCTAACCCTAACCCTAACCTTTACCCTAAACCTTACCCTAACCCTAACCTTAAACCTAACCCTAACCCTAACCCTTACCCTTACCCTAACCCTAACCCTAACCCTAACCTTAACCCTAACCCTACACCTCACCCTAACCATAAACCTAACCCTAACTCTAAACCAAACCCTTACCCTAACTCTAACCCTTAGCCTAACCCTAACCCTAACCCTATCCTTAACTCTAACCCTAAGCCTTACCTTTACCCTAACCCTAACCTTAACCCAAACCTTAACCCTAACCCTAACCCTAACCCTAACCCTTACCATTACCCTAACCCTAAACCTAACCCAAACCCTAACCCTAACTCTTACCCTTGCCCTAACCCTAACCCTAACTCTTAATATGACTCTTACCCTAACCCTAACCCCAAACCTAACCCTAACCCTACCACTAACCCTAAACCTTAACCTAACCCTAACCCTAAACCTAACCCTAACCCTAACCATTACTCTTACCCTAACCCTAACCCCAAACCTAACCCTAAGCCTAACACTTATCCTTACCCTAACTTAACCCTATCCCTAACCCTAAACCTTACTCTTACCCTTAACCTAACCACAAACCTAATCCTAATCCTAACCCTAGACCTTACTCTAACCCTAACCCTAACCCTAACCCTAACCCTAAACCTTGCCCTTACCCTAAACCTAACCCAAACCATTACCTTAAACCTAACCCTAACAATAACCCCGAACCCTAACCCTAAACCTAAACCTTACCCTTACCCTAACCCTAAACCTAACCCTAACCCTAACCCTAAACCTACCCTTACCCTAACCCTAAACCTAACCCTAACCCTAACCCTAACCCTTACCCTTACCCTAACCCTAACCCTAAACTTAACCCTAAACCTAACCCTAACCCTAACCCCAAACCTTACCCTAACCCTAACCCTGAACCTAACCCTAACACTAAGCCTTACCCTTACCCTAACCCTAACCCTAAACCTAACCTTAACCCTAACATTTATTCTAACAGTAACCCTAACCCTAACCCGACCGTAAACCTAACCCTAACCCTAACCCTAACCCTTACTAATACCCTAACCCTAACCCTAACCCTAACCCTAACCTTTATGCTAACCCTAACCCTAACCCTAACCCTTACCTTTACCCTAACTCTAACCTTATACCTAAACCTAACCCTAACCCGAACCCTTACCCTTATCCTAACCCTAACCCTAACCTTAACCCCAACCCAAAACCCAAACCTACCCCTAACCCTAACGCTTACCCTTACCCTAACCCTAACCCTAACCCTAACACTTACCCTTACCCTAACCCTAAACCTAACCCGAACCCAAAATTTTACTCTAATCCTAACCCTAACACTAACCCTAACACTTACCCTAAACCTAACCCTAAACCTAAACCTAACCCCTAACCCTGCCCCTTACCCTAACCCTAACCCTAACCCTAACCCTAAACCTAAACCTTACCCTAACCCTAACCCTTAGCCTAAACCTAACCCTAACCCTAACCTTAACACCAACCCTAACCCTTACTCTTACCTTAATCCTAACCCTAACCCTAACCCTAAACTTTACCCTTACCCTAACCTTAACCGTTAAAGTAACCCTTACCCTTACCCTAATCCTAACCCTAACCCTAACCCCTAACCCTAACCCTAACCCTAACTCTAACCCTTAGTCTTACCCAAACACTAACCCTAACCCTTACCCTAACCCTAACTCTAACCCTTAGGCTTACCCTAATACTAACCCTAACCCTTACCCTAACCATGACCATAACCCTTACCCTAACCCTAACACTAACCCTAACCCCTAACCCTAACCCTTACCCTTACCCTAATCCTGAACCTAACCTTAACCCTAACCCAAAACCTAACCCTAACCCTAAACCTAAAGCTCACCCTAACCCTATCCCTAACCCTAACCCTTACCATAACCCTAACTCTCAGTCTAACCCTTAGCCTTACCCAACCCTAAACCTTAACCTAACCCTAACCCTAAACTTAACCTTAACCCTAACCCTAACCCTAACCCTAACCCTTACCCTTACCCTAACCCCAACCCTAAACCTAACCCTAACCCTAACCCTAACCCTTACGCTTACCCTAACCCTAACCCTAAACCTAATCCTTACTCTGACCCTAACCCTAACCCCAAACCTAACCCTAACCCTAAAGCTTACCCTTACCCTAACGCTAACCCTATCCCTAACCCTAAACCTTACTCTTACCTAACCCTAACCCCAAACCTAATCCTAACCCTAACCCTAAACCTTACCCTTACCCCAAACCTAGCCCTAACCTACCCCTAATCGTAACCCTAAACCTTACCGTTACCCTAAACCTAATCCTAACCCTTCCCTTAACCCTAACCCTAACACCTCACCCTAAACCTAACCCTAAACCTTACCCTTACAATAACCCTAAACCTAACCCTAACCCTAACCCTAACCCCTAACCCTAACCCTAACCCTGACCTTTACCCTAACAATAACCCTAAACTTAACCCTAAACCTAACAATAACCCTAACCCTAACCCTTCCCCTAACCCTAATCCTGAACCTAACCCTAACCCTAACCCTTACCCTTACCCTAACCCTAACCCTAAACCTAACCCTAACCCTAACCCTAACCCTAACACTTACCCTAACCCTAACCCTAACCCTAACCCGAACCGTAAACCTAACCCTAATCCTAACCCTAAACCTTACCTTACCCTAACCATAATCCTAACCCTAACCTCTACGCTAATCCTAACACTAACCCTAACCCTTACCTTTACCCTAACTCTAACCTTATACCTAAACCTAACCCTAACCCTAACACTTAACCTTACCCTAACCCTAAACCTAACCCTAAGTTTTACCCTAACCCTAACCCTAACCCTAAACCTAACCCTAACACTAAACCTAACCCCTAACCCTACCCCTTACCCTAACCCTAACCCTAACCCTAAACCTAACCCTTACCCTAACCCTAACCCTTAGCCTAACCCTAACCCTAACCCTAAACTTAACCCTAAACCTAACCCTTACCCTTACCTTAACCCTAACCCAAACCCTAACATTAACCATAACCTTAACACTAACCCTAATCCTAACCCTAACCTTTACCCTTACCCTAACCTTAACCCTAAACCTAACACTTACCCTTACCCTAATCCTAACCCAAACCCTAAACACTAACCCTAAGCATAAACCTAACAATAACTCTAAGCCTTAGTCTTACCCTAACCCTAACCCTAACCCTTACCATAACTCTAACCCTTAGCCTTAACCTAACCCTAACCCTAACTCCTTCCCTAACCCTAAACCTAAACTTTACCCTAACACTAACACCAACCCTAACCGCTAACCCTAACCCTAACCCTAAAACTTACCCTAACCCTAACCCTACCCCTTACCCTAACCCTAAAACTAATCCTAATCCCTAACCCTAACCCTAACCCTAACACTAACCTTTACCATAACCCAAACCCTAACCCTAACCCTTCCCCTTCCACGAACCCTAAACCTAACCCTAACCTTAACCCTAATGCTAAACCTAACCGTAACACTTACCCTTACCCTAACCCTAAACCTAACCCTAACTTTTACCCTAACCCTAACCCTAACCCTAAACGTAACCCTTACCCTTACCCTAACCCTAACCCTAACCCTAAAACTTACCCTTACCCTAACCCTAACACTAACCCTAACTTTTACCTTAACCCTACACCTAACCCTAACCCTAACCCTTACCCTAAACCTCACCCTATCCCTAAACCTAACCCCTAACCCTACCCCTTACGCTAACCCTAACCCTAACCCTAACCCTAAACCAAACCCTTACCCTAAACCTAACCCTTCGCCTAACCCTAACCCTAACCCTAACCCTAAACTTAACCTTAACCCTAACTCTTACCCTTTCCCGAACCCGAACTCTAACCCTAACTTTAACCCTAACCCTAACCCTAACCCTAACACTTACCCTTACCCTAACCATAACCCTAAACATAACCCTAACCCTAACCCTAACCCTTACCCTTACCCTAACCCTAAACCTACACCTAAGCCTAACCTTTACCCTAACCCTTACCCTAACCCTAACCTTAAACCTAACTATAACCCTAACCCTAACCCTTACCCTTACCCTAACCCTAACCCTAACCCTATCCTTAACCCTAACCCTAACCTTAACCCTAACCCTTATCCTTACCCTAACTCTAACCTTAAACATAAACCTAAACCTAACCCTTACCCTTCCCTAACCGTTACCCTAACCCTAACCTTAAACATAACGCTTACCCTTACCCTAAAGCTAACCCTAACCCTACCGCTAACCCTAACCCTAACCTTACCCTTACCCAAACCCTAACCCTAACCCTAACCCTAACCGTAACCCTAACCTTAACGCGAAACCTAACCCTAACCGTAACCCTTACCCTTACCCTAAACCTAACCTTAAACCTAACCCTAACCCTAACCCTAACCCTAATCCTTACCCTTACCCTAACCCTAACCCTAACCTTAATGCTAACCGTAACCCTTACTCTAATCCTAATCTTTACCCTAACCCAAAACCTAACCCTAATCCTTATCTTAACCCTAACCAAACCCTTACCCTTTCCCTAACCCTAACCCTAACCTTAATGCTAACCCTAACCCTAACCATAACGATAACCCTAACCCTTACCCTAACCCTTACCCATACCCTAACCCTAACACTACCTCTAAACCTAACACTAACCCTAACCCTAACACTTACCCCAACCCTAACCCTAACACTTAGCCTAACCCTAACCCTAACCCTAACCTTAACCCTAAACCGAACACTAACCCTAAACATAACCCTTACCCTAACCCTAACCCTAAACCTAAACCTAACCCTAACACTTACCCTTACCCTAACCCTAAACCTAAACCTAACCCTAAACCTAACCCTAACCCTAACCCTAACCCTAAACCCAATCCTAACCCTTACCCTTACCCTTACCCTAACCCTTACCCTAACCGTAAACCTAACCCTAACCTTAATGCTAACCCTAACCCTAACCCTAACACTTACCCTACCCCTAACACTAATCCTAATGATTACCCTAACCCTAACCCTAACCCTAACCCTTACCCTTTCCCTACCATTAACCCTAACCATCACCCTAAACCTAAACCTTACCCTTACCCTTATTCTAACCCTAACCGAAGCCTAACCCTAATCTTCACCCTAACCCTAACCCTAAATCTTAACCTTACCCTAACCCTAACCCTAAACCTAACCCTAACCCTAAACCTAACCCTAACCCTAAACCTAACCCTGAACCTTACGCTTACCCTAAACTTAACCCTAACCCTAACCTGAACGCTAAGCCTTAAACTTACCGTAACCTTAACCCTAACCCTAACAATAACTTTAACCCGAACCCTAATCCTAACCATAACCCTTACCCTTACCCTAACCCTAAACCTAAACCTAACCCTAACCCTAAACCTAATCCTAACCCTTACCCTTAACCTAACCCTAACCCTAAACCTAACCCTAACCTTTACCTTTACCCTAAACCTAACCCTAACCCTTATGCTTACCCTAACCCTAACCTTAAAACTAAACCTAACCCTAACCCTTACCCTAACCCGAACCCTAACCCTAACCCTAACCCTAACCCTAACCTTAACCCTAACCCTACACCTAACCCTAACACTTACCCTTACCCTAACCCTAAGCTTAAACCTAACCCTAACCCTAACCCTTACACTTAACCAAACCCTCACCCTAACCTTAACCCCAGCCTTAAACCTAATCCTAACCCTAACACTTCCCCTAACCCTAACCCTAAAATTTGCCTAACCGTAACCCTAACCCTAACCCTAACCTTAACCCTAACCCTAACCCTAACCCTAACCCTTACTCTTACCCTAAACCTAACGCTAACCCTAAAACTAAACCTTACTCTTACCCAAACCCTAACACCAAACCTAACCCTCACCCTAACCCTAAAACTTACCCTTACCCTAAACCTAACCCTAACCCCTAACCCTAAACCTAACCCTAACCCTTACCCTTACCCTAACCCTAACCCTAAACTTAACCCTAAACCTAACACTAACCCTAACCCTAACCCTTACCCTAACCCTAACACTAACCCTAAACCTTATCCTTACCCTAACTCTAACCATAAACCTAACCCTAACCCTAACCCTAACTTTTACCCTACCCCTAAACCTAACCCTGACCCTAACCCTTACCCTAAACCTAACCCTAATCCTGACCTTATCCCCTAACCCTACCCCTTACCCTAACCCTAACCCTAAACCTTACCCTTACCCTAACACTAAGCCTAACTCTAACTCTCACCCTAACCCTAACCCTAACCCTTACCCTAACCCTAACCCTTAGCCTAACCCTAACCCTAACCCTAACCTTAACCCTAACCCTAACCCTAACCCTTACCCTTACCCTACCCCTAACTCTATCCCTAACCCTAATCTTAACCCTAACCCTAACACTAACCCTTAGCCTAACCCTAACCCTTAGCCTAACCCTAACCCTAACCCTAACCTTAACCCTAACCCTAACCCTTACCCACCTTAACCCTAAACCTAACCCTTACCCTTACCCTAACCCTAACCGCAAACACTAACCCTAACCCTAGCCCTAACTCAAACCCTTAGTCTTGCCCTAACCTTAACCCTAACCCTAACCCTTACCATAACCCTAACTCTAACCCTTAGCCTTAACCTAACCCTAAGCCTAACCCTTACACTAACCCTAACCCTAATCCTTCCACTAACCCTAACAATAACCTTCACCCCTAACCCTATCCCTAACCCTAACGCTCACCCTAACCCTAACCCTAACCCTAACCCTAACCCTTACCCTAACCCTAACCCTAACTCTAACCCTTAGCCTTAACCTAACCCTAACCCTAACACTTACCCTAACCCTAACCCTAACCCTAACCCTTACCCTAACCCTAACCATAACCATAACCCCTAACCCTAACCCTAACACTAACGCTCACTCTAAACGTAACCCTAACATTTACACTTACCCTAACCCTAACCCTAACCCTATCCCTTAGCCTAACCCTAACCCTAACCCTACCCCTTACCCTAACTCTAACTCTAACCCTTAGCCTTACCCTAACCCTAACCCTAACCCTTACCCTTACCCTAAACTTAACCCTAAACCTAACACTTACCCTTACCCTAATCCAAACCCTAACCCTAACCCTAACCCTTACCGTAACCCTAACCCTATCTCTAGCCCTTAGCCTTAACCTAACCCTAACCCTAACACTAAACCTTACCCTAACCCTAACCCTAACCCTAACCCTAACACTTACCCTTACCCTAACCCTAACCCTAAGCCTAGCTTTTACCCTAACCCTAACCCTAACCCTAACCCTTACCCTTACCCTAAAAAATAACCCTAACTTTTACCCTAATCCTAAACCTAACCCTAACCATAAACCTTGCCATAAACCTAACCCTAACCCTAAAACTAACCCCTAACCCTACCCCTTACCCTAACCCTAACCCTAAGCCTAGCTTTTACCCTAACCCTAATCCTAACCCCTAACCCTACCCCTTACCCTAACCCTAACCCTTAGCCTAACCCTAACCCTAACCTTAACCCTAAATCTATCCCTTACCATTACCCGAACCCTGACCCTAACCCTAACCTTAACCCTAACCCTATCCCTAACCCTTACCCTTACCCGAACACTGACCCTAACCCTAACCTTAACCCTAACCCTAACCCTAACCCTAACCCTTACCCTTACCTTAACAATAACCTTAAAACCTAACCCTAACCCTAACCCTAACCCTAACCCTTACCCTTACCCTAATCCTAACCCTAACCCTAACCGTAACCCTAACCTTAACCTTAACCCTAACCCTAACCCTAACCCTTACCCTAACCCTAACCCTAACCCTTACCCATAACCTAACCCTAACCCTACGTCTAACCCTAACCCTAACACTAACACTAACATTTAACCTAAGCCTTACCCTAAACCTTAGCCTAAACCTAACCCTAAACCTAACCTTAACACTAAACCGAACACTAACCGTAAACCTAACCCTTACCCTAACCCTAACCCTAAAACTAAACCTAACCCTAACCCTTACCCTTACCCTAACCCGAACCCTAACCATAAACCTAACCCTAAACCTAACCCTAATCCTAAACCTTACCCTTACCCTAACCCTAATCCTAACCCTTACCCTTACCCTAACCGTTACCCTTACTCTAACCCTAACCCTAAGCCTTACCCTAACCCTAACCCTAACCCTTACCCTTTCCCTAACCCTAACCCTGACCCTAAACCTTACCCTTACCCTTACCCTAACGCTAAACCTAACCCTAACCCTAACCTTCACCCTAACCCTAAACCTAAACCTTGATCTAACCCTAACCCTAAGCCTTACTCTTACCCTAAACCTAACCGCAAACCTAACCCTAACCCTAACCCTAACCCTAAACCTTACCCTTACCCTAAACCTAACCCTAACCCCAAACCTAACCCTAAACCTTACACTTACCCTAAACCTAATCCTAACCCTTACCTTAACCCTAACCCTAACCCTAACCCCTAACCCTAAACCTAACCATAAACCTTACTCATACCCTAACCCTAAAACTAACGCTAACCCTAACCCAAACCCCTAAACCTAACCCTAACCCTAACGCTTACCCTTACCCTAACCCTAACCCTAAACTTAACCCTAAACCTAACACTAACCCTAACACTAACCCTAACTCTTACCCTTACCCTAACCATAACCCTAAACCTAACCCTAACCCTAAACCTAACCCTAACACATACCCTTACCCTGACCCTAACCCTAACCGTAAACCTAACCCTAACCCTAACCCTAACCCTTACTCTTACCTTAAACCTAACCCTAACCCTAAACCTAAACTTTACACTAACATTAACACTAACCCTAACCCTTACCCTTACACTTACCCTAACTCTAAACATATACCTAACCATAACCCTAACCCTAATCCTAACCCTAACCCTTACCCTTACCCTAACACTAACACTAACCTTAACACCAACCCTAAACCCAACCCTAACCCTAACACTAACGCTTACCCTTACCCTAACCCTAACCCTAACCCTACACTTACCCTTACCCAAACCCTACCACTAACAATAACCCTAAATTTTACCCTAACCCTAACCCTAACCCTTACCATAACCTAACCCTAACCCTAAACCTAACCCCTAACCCTACCCCTTACCCTAACCCTAACACTAACCCTAAACCTAACCCTTACCCTGACCCTAACCCTTAGCCTAACCATAACCCTAAGCCTAACCCTTACCCTAACCCTAACTCTAACCCTTAGCCTTACCCTAACCCTAACCCTAACCCTTACCCTAACACTAACCCTAACCCTTATCCTAACCCTAACACTAACCCTAAACCTTAAACCTAACCCTAACACTAACGCTCACCCTAACCCTAACCCTAACCCTAACCCTTACCGTAACCCTAACCCTAACTCTAGCCCTTAGCCTTAACCTAACCCTAACCCTAACACTAAACCTTACCATAACCATAACCCTAACCCAAACCCTAACCCTAACACTTACCCTTACCCTAACCCTAACCCTAAGCCTAACTTTCACCCTAACCCTAACCCTAACCCTAACCCTTACCCTTACCCTAACAATAACCCTAACTTTTACCCTAATCCTAAACCTAACCCTAACCGTAAACCTTGCCCTAAACCTAACAAAACCCTAAACCTAACCGCTAACCCTACCCCTTACTCTAACCCTAACCCTTAGCCTAACCCTAACCCTAACCTTAACCCTAAATCTAACCCTTACCCTTGCCCGAACCCTGACACTAACCCTAACCTTAACCCTAACCCTAACCCTAAACCTAAACCTAACACAAAACCTTACCCTTACCCTAACCCTAACCCTAAACCTAACTCTAAACCTAACCCTTACCCTAAAACTTAACCTAACCCTAACACTAATCTTAACACTTACCTTACCCTAACCCTTACCCTTACCCTAACCCTAACCCTAACCTTAATGCTAACCCTAACCTAACCCTAACCCTTACCCTAACCCTAACCCTAATCCTTACCTTAACTCTAACCCTAACTCTACACCTAACCCTAACCCTTACCCTTACCCTAACCCTAACTTTAAACCTAAACCTAACCCTACTCCTAACCCTAACCCTAACCCTCACCCTAACTGTAAACCCAACCCTAAACCTATCCCTCAACCTAACACTTACCCTTACCCTAACCTGCACCCTAACCTTAACCCCAACCCTAAACCTAAACCTAACCCTACTCCTAACCCTAACCCTAACCCTCACCCTAACTGTAAACCCAACCCTAAACCTATCCCTCATCCTAACACTTACCCTTACCCTAACCCTCACCCTAACCTTAACCCCAACCCTAACCCTTACCCTTACCTTAACCCTAACCCTAACCCTAACACTAACCCTAACCTTAACCATAACCCTAACCATAACTCTAACCCTTACCCTTACCCTAACCTTAACCCTAAACCTAACCCTTACCCTAACCCTAACCCTAACCCTAACACCTAACAATAACCGTAACCCTAACCCTAACTCTAACCCTTAGTCTTACCCTAACCCTAACCCTAACCCTACCCCTTACCCTAACTCTAACTCTAACTCTAACCCTTAGCCTTACCCTAACCCTAACCCTAACCCTTACGCTAACCCTAACCCTATCCCTTACCTAACCCTACCCCTAACATTAACCCTTACACTTATGCTAACCCTAAACCTAACCCCTAACCCTACCCATTACCCTAACCCTAACCCTAACCCTAAACCAAACCCTTACCGTAACCCTAACCCTTAGCCTAACCCTAACCCTAACCCTAACCCTAAACCAAACCCTTACCCTAACCCTAACCCTTAGCCTAACCCTAACCATAACCCTTATCCTTACACAAACCTGAACCCTAATCCTAACATTGACAGTAACCCTAACCCTAAACCTTACCCTTACCCTAAGTCTAAACCTAAACCTAACCCTAACACTAACCCTAAACCTTACCCTTACCCTAACCCTAACCCTAACCCTAACACTAACACTAACCCTTACACTTACCCTAACCCTAACCCCAAAAATAACCGTAACCCTTACCCTTACCCTTACCCTAACCCTAACCCTATCCCTAAACCTAAGCCTAACTCTTAACCTAACCCTTACCCCAAACCTAACCCTAACCCTAACCCTAACCCTAAACCTTACCCTTACCCAAAATCTAACCCTAACCCTAACATTAAACCTTAACCTTACCCTAAACCTAAACCTAACCCTTACCTTAACATGAACCCTAACCCTAACCCCTAACACCAACCCTAACCCTAAACCTGACCCTTACTCTAACCCTCAACTTAACCCTACCCTAACCCGAAACCCGAACCCAAACCCTAATCCTAACCCTTACCCTCAACCTAACCCTAACCCTAAACTTAACCCTAAACCTAACACTAACCCTAACCCTAACCCTTACCCTAACCTTAACCCTAAACCTAACCCTTACCCTTACCCTAACCCTAACCCTAACCCTAACCCTAACACCTAACAATAACCGTAACCCCAACCCTAACTCTAACCCTTAGTCTTACCCTATCCCTAACCCTTACCCTAACTCTAACTCTAACCCTTAGCCTTACCCTAACCCTAACCCTTACACTAACCCTAACCCTATCCCTTACCTAACCCTACCCCTAACATTAACCCTTACACTTATCCTAACCCTAAACCTAACCCCTAACCCTACCCATTAACCTAACCCTAACTCTAACCCTAAACCAAACCCTTACCGTAACCCTAACCCTTAGCCTAACGCTAACCCTAACGCTAACCCTAATCAAAACCCTTACCCTAAACCTAACCCTTAGCCTAACCCTAAACCTAACCCTAAACTTAACCCTAACCCTAACCCTTATCCTTACCCGCACCTGAACCCTAATCCTAACATTGACAGTAACCCTAACCCTAAACCTTACCCTTACCCTAAGTCTAAACCTAAACCTAACCCTAACACTAACCCTAAACCTTACCCGTACCCTAACCCTAACCCTAACCCTAACACTAACCCTTACACTTACCCTAACCCTAACCCCAAAAATAACCCTAACCCTTACCCTTACCCTTACCCTAACCCTAACCCTATCCCTAAACCTAAGCCTAACTCTTACCCTAACCCTAACCCCAAACCTAACCCTAACCCTAACCCTAACCCTAAACCTTACCCTTACCCTAAAACTAACCCTAACCCTAACATTAAACCTTAACCTTACCCTAAACCTAACCCTAACCCTTACCTTAACATTAACCCTAACCCTAACCCCTAACACCAACCCTAACCCTAAACCTGACCCTTACTCTAACCCTCAACCTAACCCTAACCCTAACCCGAAACCCGAACCCAAACCCTAATCCTAACCCTTACCCTCAACCTAACCCTAACCCTAAACTTAACCCTAAACCTAACACTAACCTTAACCCTAACCCTTACCCTAACCTTAACCCTGAACCTAACCCTAACCCTAACCCTTACCCTGACCCTAAACCTAACCCTAACCCTAACCCTAACCCTAACTCTTACCCTAACCCTAACCCTAACCCTAACCGTAAACCTAACCCTAACCCTAACCCTAACCCTTACCCTTACCCTAACCCTAACCCTAACCTTAACCCCAACCCTAAACCCAAACCTAACACTAACTCTAACGCTTACCCTTACCCTAACGCTAACCCTAACCCTAACACTTACCCTTACCCTAACCCTAACCCTAACCCTTACCCTAAACCTAACCCTAACCCTAAAAGTAACCCGTAACCCTACCACTTACCCTAAAACTAATCCTACCCGTACCCCTAACCCCTAACACTAACCCTACCCTAACCCTAACTCTAACCCCTAGTCTTACCCTAACCCTAACCCTAACCCTAACCCTAAACCTAACGCTCACCCTAACCCTAACCCTAATCCTAACCCTTACCGTAACCCTAACCCTCACTGTAAACCTTAGCCTTACCCTAACCCTAACCCTAACCCTTACCCTGACACTAACACTAACCCTAACCCCTAACCCTAACCCTAACCCTAACAATAACCCTTACCCTAACCCTAACCCTATCCCTAAACCTTACCCTTACTCGAACCCTAACCTTAACCCTAACCTTAAACTTAATCCTAACCCTAACCCTAACCCTTACTCTTATCCTAACACTAACCCTAAACCTAACCCTAACCATACCCCTAAACCTAACCCTAACCCTTACAGTTAACCTAACCCTTACCTAACCCTAACCCTAACCCTAACCCTAACTCTAACCCTAACCTAAACCCTAACACTAACCCTAACCCTTACTCTTACCCTAACCCTAACCCTAAACCTAACCCTAACCCTAACCCTAATCCTAACCTTACCCTTACCCAAACCCTAACAATAACACTAACCCTAACCCTAACCTTACCCCTAAACCTAACCCTAACCCAAACCCTAAGCCTTACCCTAAATCTAACCTTAAACCTAACCCTAACCCTAACCCTAACCCTGACCCTTACCCTATCCCTTATCCTAACCTTAATGCTAACCCTAACCCTTACTCTAACCCTAAACTTTACCCTAACCCTCAACCTAACCCTAATTCTTACCCTAACCCTAACCCTGACCCTTACCCTTTCCCTAACCCTAACCCTAACCCTAAAAATAACTGTAACCCTAACCCTTAACTTAACCCTAACCCTATACCTAACCCTAAACCTTACCCATACCCTAAGCCTAAACCTACCTCTACACCTAAGCCTAACCCTAACCCTAACACTTACCCCAACCCTAACCTAACCCTTACCCTAACCCTAACTCTAAACCTAAACCTAACCCTAACCCTTACAGTTACCCTAACCCTAACCCTAAAACTAACATTTACCCTTACCATAACGCTAACCCCAAACATAACCCTCACCCCAACCCTAAACCTTACCCTTACCCTAAACCTAACGCTAACCCTCACCCTAACCCTAACCCTAACCCTAAACCCTAACCCTAACCCTAACAGTAACCCTAAACCTTACCCTTCCCCTAAACCTAAACCTAAACCCAACCCCTAACCCTAACCCTAACCCTAACCCTTATGCTTACCCTAAACCTAAACCTAACCCTAGCGCTAACCCTAACCCTAACTTTTACCCTAACCCTAACCCTAAACCTAACCTTAACCCTAACCTTAACCCTAACTCTAACTCTTATCCTTACCCTAACCCTAACCCTAACCCTAACCCTGATATTTACCCTAACCCTAAACCTAACCCTAATCCTTACCCTAAACCTAACCCTAACCCTAACCCTAACCCTACCCCTTACCCTAATCCTAACCCTAAACCCAACTCTAAACCAAACCCTTACCCTAACCCTAATCCTTAGCCTAACCCTAACCCTAACCTTAACCCTAATCGTAACCCTTACCCTTACCCGAACCCTGACCCTAACCTTAACCCTTATCCTAACCCTAAACCTTACCCTTACCCTAAACCTAACCCTAACCCTAAACCTAACACCTAACCCTACCCCTTAACCTATCCCTAACCCTAACCCTAAACCTAACCCTTACCCTAACCCTAACCCTTAGCCTAAGGCTAACCCTAACCCTAACACTAATCCTAACTCCTACCCCTAACCCTAACCCTTACCCTTACCCATACCGAAACCTAACCCTAACCATAAACTTTACCCTAACCCTAACCCAACCCTAACACTTACCCTTACCCTAATCCTAACCCTAACCCTAACTTTTACCCTAACATTAACCCTAACCCTAACCCTAACCCTAAACCTCACACTTACCCATACCCTAACCCTAAACCTAACCCTAATTTTTACCCTAACCCTAATCCTAACCTGAACCCTAACCCTTACCCTAAACCTAACCCTAACCTTCAACCTAACCCCTAACCCTCCCCCTTACCCTAAACCTAACCCTATTCCTAACCCTAAACCAAACCCTTACCCTAATCCTAACCCTTACCCTAACCCTAACCCTAAACATAAACTTAACCCTAACCCTAACCCTCATCCTTACCGAAACCTAACCCTAACCCTAACCTTAAACCTAACCCTAACTCTAACCCTATTCCTAACTCTTACCCTTACCCTAACCCTAACCCTAAACCTAACCCTAACCCTAACCCTAAACCTTACCCTTACCCTAACCCTAACCCTACACATAAGCCTAACCTTTACCCTAACCCTTATCCTAACCCTTACCATAAAACTAACCCTAACCCTATCCCTAACCCTTACCCTTACCCTAACCTTAACCCTAACCCTAACCTTAACCCTAACCCTAACCCTAACCATATCCTTACCCTAACTCTAACCTTAAACCTAACCCTAACCCTTAAACTTACCCTAGCCCTTACCTTAACCCTAACCCTAACCATGACCCTTACCCTTACCCTAAATCTAACCCTAACCCTAACCCTAACCCTAACCTTACCCTTACCATAAACCTAACCCTAACCCTAACCCTAACCCTAACCCTCATCCTTACCGAAACCTAACCCTAACCCTAACCTTAAACCTAACCCTAACCCTAACCCTAACCCTTACCCTTACCCTAAACCTAACCCTAAACCTAACCCTAACCCTAACCCTAACCCTAAACCTTACCCTTACCCTAAATCTAACCCTACACATAAGCCTAACCTTTACCCTAACCCTTACCATAAAATTAACCCTGACCCTATCCCTAAACCTTACCCTTACCCTAACCTTAACCCTAACCCTAACCTTAACCCTAACCCTAACCCTAACCATATCCTTACCCTAACCCTTACCTTAACCCTAACCCTAACCATAACCCTTACCCTTACCCTAAATCTAACCCTAAACCTAACCCTAACCCTAACCTTACCCTTACCCTAAACCTAACCCTAAACCTGACCCTAAACCTAAACCTTAACCTTAACCTAAACCTAACCCTAACCCTTACCTTAACCCTAACCCTAACCCTAACCCCTAACCCTAACCCTAACCCTTACACTTAACCTAACACTAAACCTAACCCTAACCCTCACCCTAACCCCTAACCGTAATCCTAACCCAAACCCTTACGTTTACCCTAACCCTAACCCTAAACTTAACCCTAACCCTAACACTAAACCTAACCCTAACGCTAAACCTAACCCCTAATCCTACCCCTTACCCTAACCCTAACCCTAACCCTAAACCTAACCCTTACCCTAAACCTAATCCTTAGCCTAACCCTAACCTTAACCCTAAACTTAAACCCAACTATAAGCCTTACCCTTAACTTAACCCTAAACCTAACCCTAACACTAACACTAACCTTAACCCTAACCCTAACCGTAAACCTAACCCTTACCCTTACCCTAACCTTATCCTAAACCTAACCCTTACCCTTACCCTAATCCTAACCCTAACCCTAACCCTAACCCTAACCTTAATGCTAACTCTAACCCTAACCCTCACTCTAACACTTAGCCTTACCCTAACCCTAACCCTAACCCTAACCCTTACCCATAACCTAACCCTAACCCTACATCTAACCCTAACCCTAACCCTAACACTAACACTTAACCTAAGCCTAACCCTAACCCTTAGCCTAAACCTAACCCTAACCCTAACCTTAACACTAAATCGAATACTAACCGTAAACCTAACCCTTACCTTAACCCTAACCCTAAAACTAAACCTAACCCTAACCCTTACCCTTACCCTAACCCGAACCCTTGCCCTAACCCTAATCCTAACCCTAACCCTTACCCTAACCGTTACCCTTACCCTAACCCTAACCCTAACCCTTACCCTAACCCTAATCCTAACCCTAACCCTTACCCTTTCCCTAACCCTAACCCTAACCCTGACCCTAAACCTTACCCTTACCCTTACCCTAACCATAACCCTAACCCTAACCCTAACCTTCACCCTAACCCTAAACCTAAACCTTGATCTAACCCTAACCCTAAGCCTTACTCTTACCCTAACCCTAACCGCAAACCTAACCCTAACCCTAACCCTAAACCTTACCCTTACCCTAAACCTAACCCTAACCCCAACCCTAACCCTAAACCTTACACTTACCCTAAACCTAATCCTAACCCTTACCTTAACCCTAACCCTAACCCTAACACCTAACCCTAACCCTAACCATAAACCTTACCCTTACCCTAACCCTAAAACTAACCCTAACCCTAACCCAAACCCCTAACCCTAACCCTAGCCCTAACGCTTACCCTTACCCTAACCCTAACCCTAAACTTAACCCTAAACCTAACCCTAACCCTAACCCTAACCCTAACTCTTACCCTTACCCTAACCATAACCCTGAACCTAACCCTAACCCTAAACCTAGCCCTAACACATACCCTAACCCTCACGCTAATCCTAACCGTAAACCTAACCCTAACCCTAACCCTAACCCTTACCCTTACCCTTACCCTAACTCTAAACATATACCTAACCGTAACCCTAACCCTAATCCTAACCATAACCCTTACCCTTACTCTAACACTAACTCTAACCTTAACACCAACCGTAAACCCAACCCTAACCCTAACCCTAACGCTTACCCTTACCCTAACCCTAACCCTAATCCTACACTTACCCTTAACCAAACCCTACCACTAACAATAACCCTAACATTTACCCTAACCCTAACCCTAACCCTAACCCTAACCCTTACCATAACCTAACCCTAACCCTAAACCTAACCCCTAACCCTACCCCTTACCCTAACCCTAACACTAACCCTAAACCTAACCCTTACCCTGACCCTAACCCTTAGCCTAACCATAACCCTAACCCTAACCTTAACCCCAACCCTAACCATTACCATTACCTTAACCCTAACGCTAACCCTAACACTAACAGTAACCTTAACCCTAACCCTAACCCTAACCCTAACCATTACCCTTACCGTAAACTTAACCCTAAACCTAACACTTACCCTTACCCTAATCCAAACCCTAACCCTAACCCCTAACCCTAAACACAGCCCTAAACCTAACTCTAACCCTTAGTCTTACCCTAACCCTAAGCCTAACCCTTATCCTAAGCCTAACTCTAGCCCTTAGCCTTACCCTAACCCTAACCCTAACACTAAACCTTACCCTAACCCTAACCCTAACCCTAACCCTAACCCTAACACTTACCCTTACCCTAACCCTAACCCTAAGCCTAACTTTCACCCTAACCCTAACCCTAACCCTAACCCTTACCCTTACCCTAACAATAACCCTAACTTTTACCCTAATCCTAAACCTAACCCTAACCCTAAACCTTGCCCTAAACCTAACCCTAACCCTAAACCTAACCCCTAACCCTACCCCTTACCCTAACCCTAACCCTTAGCCTAACCCTAACCCTAACCTTAACCCTAAATCTAACCCTTACCCTTACCCAAACCCTGACACTAACCCTAACCTTAACCCTAACCCTAACCCTAACCCTAACCCTAACCCTAACACTTACCCTTACCCGAACCCTGACCCTAACCCTAACCTTAACCCTAACCCTAACCCTTACCCTTACCTTAACAATAACCTTAAAACCTAACCCTAACCCTACCCCTAACCCTAACCCTTACCCTTACCCTAACCCTTACCTTAACCTTAACCATAAACCTTAGCCTTACCCTTACCCTAAACCTAACACTAACCCTAACCCTAACCCTAACCTTAACCTTAACCAAACCCTAATCTTAACCCTAACGTTAACACTAAACTTAACCCTAACCCTAACCCTAACCCTTACCCTTATCCTAACACTAACCTTAAACCTAACCCTAACCCTACCCTAACCCTAACACTTACTCTAACCCTAACCCTAACCCTAACCCTTACCCTTACCCTAACCTTAACCCTAAACCTTACCCTTACCCTAACCCTAACCCTAACCTTAATGCTAACCCTAACCCTTACTCTAACCCTAAACTTTACCCTAACCCTACACCTAACCCTAATCTTTACCCTAACCCTAACCCTTACCCTTTCCCTAACCCTAACCCTAATCCTAACCCTTACCCTAACCCTAACCCTTACCTTAACCCTATCCCTAACCCTAACCCGAATCCTAACCCTTACCCATGCCCTAACCCTAACCCTACCTCTAACCCTAACCCTAACCCTAACCCTAACACTTACCCTAACCCTAACCCTAACCCTTAGCCTAACCCTAACCCTAACCCTAACCTTAACCCTAAACCGAACACTAACCCTAAACCTAACCCTTACCCCAACCCTAACCCTAAACCTAAACCTAACCCAAAACCTTACCCTTACCCTAACCCTAACCCTAAACCTAACTCTAAACCTAACCCTTACCCTAAAACTTACCCGAACCCTAACACTAATCTTAACACTTACCTTACCCTAACCCTTACCCTTACCCTAACCCTAACCCTAACCTTAATGCTAACCCTAACCTAACCCTAACCCTTACCCTTACCCTAACCCTAATCCTTACCTTAACTCTAACCCTAACTCTACACCTAACCCTAACCCTTACCCTTACCCTAACCCTAACTTTAAACCTAAACCTAACCCTACTCCTAACCCTAACCCTAACCCTCACCCTAACTGTAAACCCAACCCTAAACATATCCCTCACCCTAACACTTACCCTTACCCTAACCCGCACCCTAACCTTAACCCCAACCCTAAACCTAAACCTAACCCTACTCCTAACCCTAACCCTAACCCTCACCCTAACTGTAAACCCAACCCTAAACCTATCCCTCACCCTAACACTTACCCTTACCCTAATCCGCACCCTAACCTTAATCCCAACCCTAAACCTAAACCTCACCCTAACCCTAAACCTTACCCTTACCCTAAAGCTATCCCTAAACCGTATCCTAACCCTAATCATAACGCTAAACCCTAACCCTAACCCTAAACATAAACATTACCCTTCCCGTAACCCTAAACCTAAACCTAAACCCTAATCCTAACCCTAACCCTAACCCTTACCCTAAGCCTAACCCTTACCCTAAACTTACCCTAAACCTAACACTAACCCTAACCCTAACCCTGAACCTAACCCTAACCCTAACCCTTGCCCTATCCCTAACCATAAACCTAACCCTAACCCTAACCCTAAACCTAACCCTTACCCTTACCCTAACCCTAACCTTTTCCCTAACACTTACCCTAACCCTAACCTTAAACCTAACCCTAACCCAAACCCTACTCCTTACCCTTACCCTAACCCTAACCCTAACCTTAACCCTAACACTAACCCTAACCCTTATCCTTACCCTAACCCTAACCTAACCCTAACCCTTACCCTAACCCTTACCCTAACCCTAACCCTTAGCCTAACCCAGCCCTAACCCTAACCTTAACCCTAACCCAAACCCTTACTCTTAACCGATCCCTAACCTTAACCCTAACCTTAAACTTAACCCTAAAAATAAACCTAAGGCTTCCCCTTACCCTAACTGTAAACCTAAACCTAACCCTAACCCTAACCCTAACCCTACCCTAACCCTTACCCTAACCCTAACCCTAACCCTAACCCTTACTCTTACCCTAACCCTAATCCTAAACCTAACCCTAACCCTAACCTTAACCCTAACCCTAACCCTTACCCTTAGCCTAACCCTAACCGTATACCTAAGACTAACCTTTACCCTAACCCTTACCCTGACCCTAACCCTAATCTTAACCCTAACTCTAGCCCTAACCCTAACCCTTACCCTTACCCTAACCCTAACCCTAAAACTAACACTAATCCTAAGCCTAACCCTAACCCTAAACCTTACCATTACCCTAAACTTAACCCTAACCCTTACCTTAACCCTAACCCTAACCCTAACTCCTAACCCTAACCTTAACCCTAAACCTTACCCTTACCCTAACACTAAACCTAACAATACCCCTAACCCTAACCCTAACCCCTAAACCTATCCCTTACCCTAACCCTAACCCTTAGCCTAACCCAGTCCTAACCCTAACCTTAACCCTAACCCAAACCCTTACCCTTAACCGATCCCTAACCCTAACCCTAACCTTAAATTAACCCTAAAAATAAACCTAACGCTTACCCTTACCCTAACTGTAAAACTAACCTTAACCCTAACCCTAACCCAAACCCTAACACTTACCCTTACCCTAACCCTAACCATAACCCTAACGTTTACCCTAACCCTAACCCTAACCCTTACCATTACCCTAACCCTAGCCCTAACCCTAACCCTAACCCTAACCCTAACACTTACCCTTACCCTAACCCTAACCCTAACACTAACATTTACCCAAACCCTAATCTAACCCGAAACCTAACCCTTACCCTAAACCTAACCCTAACCCTAAACCTAACCCCTAACCCTACCCCTACCCTAACCCTATCCCGAACCCTAAACCCAACCCTTACCCTAAACCTAACCCTTAGCCTAACCCTAACCCTAACCTTAATCTTAACCCTAACCCTAACCCTTATTCTTACCTGCAACCAAACCCTAACCCTAAACTTTACCCTTACCCTAACCCTAACCGTATACCTAAGCCTATCCTTTTCCCTAACACTTACCCTAACCCTAACCTTAAACCTAACCCTAACCCTAACCCTAACCCCTACCCTTACCGAATCCTGACCATAACCCTAACCTTAACCCTAACCCTAACCCTTATCCTTACCCTAACTCTAACCTTAAACCTAATGCTAACCCTACCCCTAACCCTAAACCTTACCCTTACCCTAACCCTTACCCTAACCCTAACCCTAACCATAAACCTTACCCTTACTCTAAACCTAAACCTAACCCTATCCCTAAACCTAACCTTACCCTTACCCAAACCCTAACAATAACACTAACCCTAACCCTAACACTAACCCTAAACCTAACCCTAACCCTAACCCTAACCCTAACCTTACCCTTACCCAAACTCTAACAATAACACTAACCCTAACCCTAACCTTAACCCTAAACCTAACCCTAACCCTTAGCCTTACCCTAACCCTAACCTTAACCCTAACCCTAACCCTTATCCTTACCCGAAACCTAACCCTAACCCTAAACTTAACCCTAACCCTAAACCTAACCCTTATTCTTATCCTAACCCTAACCCTACCCCTAAACCTAACCCTAACCCTTACCCTTAACCTAACCCTTACCTAACCCGAACCCTAACCCTAACCCTAACCTAAAGCCTAACCCTAACCCTAACCCTAACCCTTACTCTTACCCTAACCCTAAACCTAACCCTAAACCTAACCCTAACCCTAACCTTACCCTTACCCAAACCCTAACAATAACACTAACCCTAACCCTAACCTTAACCCTAAACCTAACCCTAACCCTAACCCTTAGCCTTACCCTAAACCTAACCTTAAACCTAACCCTAACCCTAACCCTAAACCTAAACCTTACCCTAACCCTAACCCTTACCCTAACCTTAATGCTAACCCTAACCCTTACTCTAACCCTAAACTTTACCCTAGCCCTCAACCTAACCCTAATTCTTACCCTAACCCTAACCCTAACCCTTACCCTTTCCCTAACCCCAACCCTAACCCTAACCTTAATGCTAACCCTAACCCTAACCCTAACAATTACCGTAACCCTAACCCTTAACTTAACCCTAACCCTATCCCTAACCCTAAACCTTACCCATAGCCTAACCCTAACCCTACCTCTAAACCTAACCCTATCCCTAACCCTAACTCTTACCCCAACCCTAACCGTAGCCCTTAGCCTAACCCTAACCCGAACCCTAACCTTAACCCTAAACCGAAGACTAATCCTAAACCTAACCCTTACCCTAACCCTAAACCTAAACCTAAACCTAACCCTAACCCTTACAGTTACCCTAAACCTAACCCTAACCCTAAAACTAACATTTACTCTTACCATAACGCTCACCCCAAACCTAACCCTCACCCCAACCCTAAACCTTACCCTTACCCTAAACCTAACGCCAAACCTCACCCTAACCCCAACCCTAACCTTATCCCTAAGCTTAAACCCAAACCTAAACCTTACCCTTACCCTAACCCTAACCCTAACCTTATCCCTAACCTTAAACCCAAACCTAACCCTTACCCTTACCTTAACCATAACCCTAAACCTAACACTCACCCTAACCTTAACCCTAACCCTAATCCTAAACCTAACCCTTACCCTTACTTTTACCCTAACCTTAACCCTAAACCTAAACCTTACCCTTACCCTAACCCTAAACCTAACCCTAACCCCTAACCCTAACCCTAAACCTAACCCTAACTCTAACCCTTAATCTTACTCTAAACCTAACCCTAACCCTAACCCTTACCCTAACCCTAACTCTAACCCTTAGCCTTACCCTAACCCTAAACCTAACCCTTCCCCTAACTCTAACCCTTACCCTAACCATAACACTAACACTAACCCCTAACCCTAACCTTAACCCTAACGATCACCCTAATCCTAACCCTAACCCTAACCCTTACCCTAACCCTCACTCTAACCCTTCGCCTTACCCTAAACCTAACACTAACCCTAAACCTTACCCTAACCCTAACCCTAACCATTACCCTAACCTTAACACTAACCCTTACCCTAACCCTAACCCTAACCCTAACCCTTACCCTTACTCGAACCCTAACCCTAACCCTAACCTTTACCCTAACCCTACCCCAACCCTAACACTTACCCTTACCCTAACCTTAACCCTAAACCTAACTTTTACCCTAACCCTAACCCTAAACCTAATCCTAACCCTAACCCTTACCCTTAACCTCACCCTAAACCGAACCCTAACCGTAACCCTAACCCTAACACTTACCCTTACCCTAACCCTAATCCTAACCGGAACCATAACCCTTACCCTAAACCTAAACCTAACCCCTAACCCTAGCCCTTTCCCTAACCCTAACCCTAACCCTAAACCAAACCCTTACCCTAACCCTTATCCTTACCCGAAAACTAACCCTAACCCTAACTTTAACTCTAACCCTAACCCTAACCCTAACCCTTAACCTTACCCTAAACCTAACCCTAAACCTAACCCTAACCCTAACCCTAACCCTTACCCTAACCCTAACCTTAAACCTAACCCTAACCCTAACCCTAACCCTTACCCTTACCCTAAACCTAATCCTAACCCTAAACCTAACCCTAACCTTACACTTATGCAATCCCTAACCCTAACCCTAACCTTAACCCTTACCCTAACCCTAACCCTAACCCTTACTCTGACCCTAAACCTAACCTTAAACCTAACCCTAACCCTAATCCTAACCCTAACCCTAACCCTTGCCCTTACCCTAACCCTAATCCTAACCCTTACCCTTACCCTAACCCTAACCCTAACCTTAATGCTAAACCTAATCCTTACCCTAACCCTAACGCTAACCCTAACCCTAAACCTTCACCTTTCCCTAACCCTAACCCTAACACTAACCTTAATGCTAACACTAACCCTAACCCTAACCCTAACATTTACCCTAACCCTAACCCTAACCTTAACCTTTACACTAAGCCTAATCCTAACACTTACCCTTACCCATAAGCTAACCCTAACCCTACCTCTAATCCTAACCCTAAACCTAACCTAAAACTTACCCCAACCCTAACCTTAACCCTTAGTCTAATCCTAACCCTAAAATAACCTTAACCTTAAACCGAACACTAACCCTAAAACTAACCTTAACCATAACCCTAACCCTAACCCTAAACCTTACCCTTACCCTTACCCTAACCCTAAACCTAACCTTAACCCTAACCCTAACCCTAACCCTAACCCTTACCCTAACCCTAACCCTAAAGCTAACCGTAACCCTAACCCTTACCCTTACCCTAACCTTAACCCTAAACCTAACCCTAACCCTAACCCCAACCTTAACCCTTACCCTTACGTAACCCTAACCATACACCTAAGCCTAAACTTTACCCTAACCCTTACCCTAACCCTAACCTTAAACCTTACCCTAACCCTAACCTTAACCCTTATCCTTACCCTAACCCTAACCCTAACTCTAACCTTAACGCTAACCCTAACCCTAACCCTTATCCTTATCCTAACTCAAACATTAAACCTAATCCTAACCCTAGACCTACCCCTAACCCTTACACTTACCCTAGACCTTACTCTAACACTAACCCTAACCATAACCCTTACCCTTACCCTAAATCTAACCCTAACCCTAACCTTAACCCTAAACCTTACCCTTACCCTAAACATAACGCTAACCCTTACCTTAACCTTAACCCTAACCCTAAACCCTAACGCTAACCCTAACCCTAAACCTTACCCTAACCCTAACCCTAAACCTAACCCTAACACTAACACTAACCCCTAACCCTAACCCTAACCCTAACCCTTACCCTTACCCTAACCCTACCGCTAAACTTAACCCTAAACCTAACCCTAACCCTAACCCTAACCCTTACCTTAACCCTAACCGCGAAACTAACCCTAACCCTAACCCTTACCCTTACCCTTACCCTAACCCTAATCCTAAACCTAACCCTAACCCTAACCCTAACCCTAACACTTACCCTAACACTAACCCTAACCCTAACCCTAATCGTAAACCTAACCCTAACCCTAACCCTAACACTTACCCTTACCCTAACCCTAACCCTAAACCTAACCTTTACGCTAACCCTAACCCTAACCCTAAACCTTACCTTTACCCTAACTGTAACCTTATACCTAAGCCTAACCCTAACCCTAACCCTAACCCTTTCCCTTACCCTAACCCTAAACCTTACCTGAACTCCAATCCTAAACCCAACCCTAACCCTAACACTAACGGTTACCCTTACCCTAACCCTAACCCTAACCCTAACACTTACCCTTACCCTAACCCTAACCCTAACCCTAACTATAACCATAACCCTTACCCTAAACCTAACCCTAACCCTAAACCTAACCCCTAACCCTACCCCTTACCCTAACCCTAACCCTAACCCTAACTCTAACCCTTAGTCTTACACTAACCCTAACCCTAACCCTAACCCTTACCCTAATCCTAAATGTAACACTTAGCCTTACCCTAACCCTAACCCTAACCCTTCCCCTAACCCTAACCCTAACCCTTACCCTAAGCCTAACACTAACCCTAAACCCTAACCCTAACCTTAACCTTAAAGATCACACTAACCCTAATCCTAACCCTAATCCTTACGGTAACCCTAAACCTCACTCTAACCCTTAGCCATACCCTAACCTAACCCTTACCCTAATCCTTACCCTAACCCTAACCCTAACCCTTACCCTAACCTTAACACTAACCCTAACCCCTAACCCTAACCCTAACACTAACACTAACCCTTAACCTAACCCTAACCCTAACTCTAACCCTTACCCTTACCCGAAACTTAACCCTAACCCTGAACTTTACCCTAACCCTAATCCTAAACCTAACACTTACCCTTACCCTAACCCTAACCCTAACCCTAACTTTTACCCTAACATTAACCCTAACCCTAACCCTAACCCTAACCCTTACCCTTACCCTAACCCTAACCCTAACCCTAAGGCTAACACTAACACTTACCCTTACCCTAACCCTAAACCTAACCCTAACTTTTACCCTAACCCTAAACCTAACCCGAACACTAACCCTTACCCTAAACCTAAACCCTAACCCTAAACCTAACCCCTAACCCTACCCCTACCCTAACCCTAACATTAACCCCAACCCTAACCCTTATCCTTACCCGAAACCTAACCCTAACCATAACCTTTACCCTAACCCTTACTCTAACCCTAACTTTAAAACTAAACCTAACCCTAACCCTAACCCTTACTCTTACCCTAACCCTAACCCTAACCCTAACCTTAACCCTAACCCTTACCCTTCCCTAACCCTAACCCTAACCCTAACCATTACACTTACCCTAACCCTAACCCTAAAGCTAACCTAACCCTAAACCTAACACTAACCCTTACCCTAACCCTAACCCTAACCCTAACCCTTACCCTTAGAGTAACCCTAACCCTAACCCTAACCCTAACCCTTAACCTAACCCTAACCCTAACCCTAACCCTAAACCCTAATCCTACCCTAAACATAACCCTAACCCTAACCCTAACCCTAACCTTTACTCTTACCCTAACCCTAACCCTAAACTTAACCCTAAA
>JANJXV010000068.1:3055000-3235000 GCA_024803745.1 Megascapheus bottae | reverse complement strand
CTTTGCCTAAACCTAACCCTAACCCTAAACCTTACCCTAAATCTAACCCCGAACCCCACCCCTTACCCTAACCCTACTCCTAACCCTAAACCTAACCCTTACCCTAAACCTAACCCTTAGCCTTACCCTAACCCTAACCCTAACCTTAACCCCAACTCTAACCCTTACCCTTACCTTAACCCTAACCCTAACCCTAACAGTAATCCTAACCTTAACCTTAACCCTTACCCTTTCCCTAAGTCTAACCCTAGCCCTAAACTTAATGGTAACCCTAACCCGAACTCTAACCGTAACCCTTACCATAACCCTAACCCTTACCTTAACCGTAACCCTAACCCTAACCCTAACCCTATACCTTACCCATACCCTAACCCTAACCCTACCTCTAACCCAAACCCTAACCCTAACCCTAAAACTTACCCCAACCCTAACCCTAACCCTTAGCCTAACCCTAACCCTAACACTAACCTTAACCATAAACCGAACACTAACCCTAAAACTAACCCTTACCCTAACCCTATCACTAAACCTAAACCTAACCCAAAACCTTACCCTTACCCTAAACCTAACCCTAACCCTAAACCTAACCCTAACCCTAAACCTTACCCTAACCCTAACCCTAATCCTAACCCTTACCCTTACCCTAACCCTTACCCTTACCCTAACTCTAACCCTAAACTTAATGCTAACCCTAACCCTTACCCTAACCCTTACCCTAACCCCAGACCTTACCCTAACCCTAACTCTAACCCTAACCCTTACCCTTTCCCTAACCTTCACCCTAACCTTAACCCTAACCCTCAACCTTAACCTTACCATAACCCTAACCCTAAACCTAACCCTAACCCTAAACCTAACCTTAACCTTAACCTTACCCTTTCCCTAAACCTAACCCTAATCCTAACCCAAACACTAAGCTTTAATCTTACCCTAAACTTAACCCTAACCCTAACACTAACTTTAACCCTAACCCTAACCCTAACCATAACCCTTACCCTTACCCTAAGCCTAACCCTTACCCTTACCCTAACCCTAACCCTAATCCTAACCCGAACCCTAAGCTTTAATCTTACCCTAACCTTAACCCTAACCCTAAAACTAACCCTAACCGTTACCCTTACCCTTACCCTAACCCTAACCTTAAACCTAAACCTAACCCTATCCCTATCCCTCACCCTAAACCGAACCCTAACCCTAACCCTAACCCTAAACTTAAACCTAACCCTACCCTGAACCCTAACCCTTACCCTTACCCTAACCCTAACCTTAAACCTAACCCTAACCCTAACCCTAACCCTTACCCTTACCATAACCCTCACCCTAACCTTAAACCCAACCCTAAATTAAACCCTAACCCTAACACTTACCCTTACCCGAACCCTCACCCTAACCATAACCCCAACCCTAAACCTAACCCTAACGCTAACCCTAACACTTCCCCTAACCCTAACCTAAACCTTTGCCTATCCCTAACCTAACCCTAACCTTAACCCTAACCCTAACCCTAACCCTTACCCTTACCCTACCCCTAACCCTAACCCTAAAAGTAACCCTTACTCTTACCCTAACCCTAACCCCAAACCTAAACCTCACCCTAACCCTAAAACTTACCCTTACCCTAAACCTGACCCTAACCCTTACCCTAACCCTAACCCTAAACCTTAACCCTAACCGTAACCCTAACCCTAAAACTTACCCTTCCCCTAACCCTAAACCTAACCCTAACCCCTAACCCTAACCCTAACCCTAACACTTACCCTTACCCTAACCCTAATTCTAACCCTAACCCTAACACTAACAATTACCCTTACTCTATCCCTAACCCTAACCCTAACCCTAACTTTTACGCTACCCCTAACCCTAACCCTGACCCTAACCCTTACCCTAAACCTAACCCTAACCCTAACCCTAACCCTAAACCTTACCCTTACCCTAACCTTAACCTTACCTCTAACCCTCACCCTAACCCTAATCGTAAACCTTACCCTAACCCTAACTCTTAGCCTAACCCTAACCCTAACCCTAACCTTAACCCTAATCCTAACACTAACCCTAACCCCTACCCTTACCCTAAACTTAATCCTAAAACTAACCCTTACCCTTACCCTAACACTAACCCTAACCCTAACCCTTCCACTAACCCTAACACTAAACTTAACCCCTAACCCTAACCCTCACCCTAACACTCACCCTAACCCTAACCATAACCCTTACCCTAACCCTAAACCTAAATCTAACCCTTAGCCTTACCCTAACCCTAACCCTAACCCTTACCCTAACCCTAACCCTAACCCGAACCCTTACCCTAACCCTAACCCTAACCCTAAACCCGAAATCTAACCCTAACACTAACACTCACCCTAACCCTAACCCTAACCCTTACCCTAACCCTAACCCTAACCCTTACCCTAACCCTATCCCTAACCCTTACCACATCCTTTAGCCTAACCCTAACCCTAACCCTTACCATAACTCTAATCCTTACCCTAACCCAAAAGCTAAACTTAACCCTAACCTTAACCCTAACCCTTACTCTTACCCAAACACTAACCCTAACCCTAACCCTAATGCTCACTCTAATGCTAATCCTAACCCTTACCCTAACCCTAACCCTAACCATTACCCTTTCCCTAATCCTAACCCTCACCCTAATCCTAACCCCAACTCTAAATCTAACCCTAAACCTTACCCTTACCCTAACCCTAAACCTTAACCTAACCCTAACCCTAAACCTAACCCAAACCCATACCCTAACCCTAATCCTTACCCTAACCCTAACCCTAACCCTAACCTTAAACCTTACCCTTACCCTAAACCTAACCCTAACCCTAACCCTAACCCTAAATCTTACCCTTACCCTAAACCTAACCCTAACCATTACCTTAACCCTAACCCTAACCATAACTCCTAACCCTTACCTTACCCTAACCTTAACCCTAAACCTAACCCTTACCCTTACCCTAACCCTAAACCTAACCCTAACCCCTAACCATAAACCTAACCCTAACCCTAACCCTAACCCTAAACCTTAACCCTAACCGTAACCCTAACCCTAAACCTTACCCTTACCCTAACCCTAAACCTAACCCTAAACCTAACCCTAACCCAAACCCTAAACCTTACCCTTACCCTAAACCTAACCCTAACCATTACCTTAACCCTAACTCTAACCATAACTCCTAACCCTTACCTTACCCTAACCTTAACCCTAAACCTAACCCTTACCCTTACCCTAACCCTAAACCTAACCCTAACCCCTAACCCTAAACCTAACCCTAACCATAACCCTAACTCTAACCCTAACTCTAACCCTTAGCCTTACCCTAACCCTAACCCTAAACTTTACCCTAAACCTTACCCTAACCCTTCCACTAACCCTAACACTAACCTTAACCCCTAACCCTCACCCTAACCCTAATGCTCACCCTAACCCTAAACCTAACCCTACCCCTAACCCTTACCCTAACGCTAACCCTAACTCTAACCCTTAGCTTTGCCCTAACCCTAACCCTAACGCTTACCCTAACCCTAACCGTAACCCTTACCCTTACCCTACCCCTAAACCTTACCCCTAAACCTAACCCCTGACCCTAACCCTAACCCTAACGCTCACCCTAAACCTAACCCTAACCCTAAACCTTACCCTAACCCTAACCCTAACCATTACACTTACCCTAACCCTAACCCTAACCCTAACCCTACTGCTTAGCCTAACCCTAAACCTAACCCTTACCTAACCCTAATTCTTACCCTAACCCTAATTCTAACCATAACCCTAACCTTAACCCTAACCCTTACCCTTACTCTAACACTAACCCTAACCCTAACCCTAACCCTTACCCTAACCCTAACCCTAACCCTAACCCCAACTCTAAATCTAACCCTAAAACTTACCCTTACACTAACCCTAACCATAAACCTCAACCTCACCCTAACCCTAACCCTAAGCCAAACCCTTACCCTAACCCTAATCCTTACCCTAACCCTAACCCTAACGCTAAACCTTACCCTTACCCTTAACCTAACCCTAACCCTAACCCTAAACCTAAACCTTACCCTTACCCTAAACTTAACCCTAACCCTAACCCTAACCCCTAACCCTAACCCTAACCCTTACCCTAACCCTAACCATGAACCTAAACCTAACCAGAAACCTTACCCTTACCCTAACCCTAACCCTATCCCTAACCCTAACCCTAAACCTAACCCTAAGACTTACGCTAACCCTAACCCTAACCCTAACCTAACCGTAAACCTAACCTTAACCCTACCCCTAACCCTTACCCTTACCCTAACCCTAACCCTAACCCTAACCTTTACGCTAACCCTAAACCTAAACCTAAACCTTACCCTTACCCTAACTCTAACCTTATACCTAACCCTCACCCTAACCCTAAGACTAACACTAACCCTTACCCTTAACCTAACCCTAACCCTAAACTTAACTCCAACCCTAAACCCAACCCTAATCCTAAACCTAACTCTTATCCTTTCCCTAACCCTAACCCTAACCCTAAATTTACCCTAATCCTAAATCTAACCCTAACACTAAACCTTACCCTAAACCTAACCCCGAACCCCACCCCTTACCCTAAACCTAACCCTAACCCTAAACCTAACCCTTACCTTAAACCTAACCCTTAGCCTTACCCTAACCCTAACACTAACCTTAACCCCAACCTTAACCCTTACCCTTACCTTAACCCTAACCCTAACCCTAACAGTAATCCTAACCTTAACCTTAACCCTAACCCTAACCCTTACCCTTACCCTTACAATAACCTTCACCCTAAACCTAACCCTTACCCTTACCCTAACCCAAACCCTAAACCTAACCTCTAACACTAACGCTATCACTAACCCTAACTCTAAACCTTAGTCTTACCCTAACCCTAACACTAACCCTAACCCCTAAGCCTAACCCTAACCCTAACACTCACCCTAACCCTAACCCTAACCCCAACCCAAAACCTAACCGTAACCCTAACCCTAACCCTAACCCTTACCTTACACTAACCCTAACCCTAACCTTAACCCTAACACTAACCCGAACCCTAACCCTAACCCTTATCCTTACCCTAACCCTAACCCTAACCCTAAACCTAACCCTAAATTTTACCCTCACCCTAACCTAACCCTTACCCTAAACCTAACCCTGACCCTAAACCAAACCCCTAACCCTACCCATTACCCTAACCCTAACCCTAACCCTAAACCAAACCCTTATCCTAAACCTAACCCTTAGCTTAACCCTAACCCTAACCCTAACCTTAACCCTAACCCTAACCCTTATCCTTACCCGAACCCTAACCCTACCCTAATATTGACCCTAACCCTAACCCTAACCCTAAATCTTACCCTTACCCTAACCCTAACCCTAATCCTAACCCTAAGCCTAACCCTTATCCTAAACCTAAACCTAACCCTATACCTAAACCCTAACCCTACCCTTTACCCTAACCCTAACCTTAACCCTAACCCTAACCCTTACCTTTACCCTAACCCTAACCCTAAACTTAACCCTAAACCAAACACTAACCCTAAACCTAACCCTTACCCTAACCCTAACCCTAAACCTAAACCTAACCCTTACCCTTACCCTAACCCTTACCCTTACCCTAACCCTAACCCTAACCTTAATGCTAACCCTAACCCTAACCCTTACCCTAAACCTAACCCTAAACCTAATGCTTACCCTAACCCTATCCCTACCCCTAATCCGTACCATTTGCCTAACCCTAACACTAACCCAAACCCTAAACCTTACCCGTACCCTTACCCTATACCTAACCCTAACCCTAACCTTCACCCTAACCCTAACCCTAACCCTAACCCTAAACCTTAACCTTACCCTAACCCTAAGCCTAAACCTTACCCTTACCCTAAACCTAAACATAACACTAACACTAACCCTAACCCTAAACCTTACCTTTACCATAAACCTAACCCTAACCCTTACCTTAACCCTAACCCTAACTCCTAACCCTAACCCTAAACCTAACCCTAACCCTAACCCGAACCCATAACCCTAACCCTAACCTTAACCCTTACCCTTACCCTAATCCTAACCCTAAACTTAACCCTAAACCTAACACTAAACCTAACCCTAACCCATACCCTAACCCTAACCCTGAACCGAACCCTAACACTAAACCTTACCCTTACCCTAACCCTAACCCTAAGCCTAAACCTAACCTTTACGCTAACCCTAACCATAACCTAACCCTTACCCTTTCCTTAACTCTAAACTTGTACCTAATCCTAACCCTAACCCTAACCCTTACCCTTACCCTAACCCTAACCGTAAACTTAACCCCAACCCTATACCCAACCCTAACCCTAACCCTAACAGTTACCTTACCCTAACCTTAACCCTAACCCTAACACTTACCCTTACCCTAACCCTACCCCTAACCCTAACCCTAAACCTAACTTTTACCCTAACCCTAACCCTAACCCTAACCCTTACCCTAAACCTAACCCTAACCCTAAACCTAACCCCTAACCCTACCCCTTACCCTAACACTAACACTAACACTAACCCTAACCCTAAACCTTACCCTAACCCTAGTCCTTAGTCTAACCCTAAAACTAACCCTAACCCTAACACTACCCCTAACCTTAACCCTAACCCTATCCCTAACCCTAAGCTTACCCTTACCCTAACCTTAACCCTATACCTAACCCTTACCCTTACCCTAATCTTAACCCTAACCCTAATCCCTAACCCTAACCCTTACCCTAACCCTTACCCTAACCCTAACACTAACCCTAACCCCTAACTATAACCCTGACCCTAACGCTCACCCTAACGCTAACCCTATCCATAGCCCTTACCGTAACCATAACCCTCACTCTAACACTTAGCCTTACCCTAACCCTAACTCTAAACCTCACCCTAACCCTAACCCTAACACTTACCCTAACCCTAACACTAACTCTAACCCCTAACCCTAACCTAACACTAACCCTTACCCTAACCCTATCCCTAAACCTTACCCTTACCCGAACCCTAATACTATCCCTAACCCCTAACCCTAACACTAAACCTAATGCTCACCCTAACCCTAACCCCAACACTTACCGTAACCCTAACACTCACTCTAACCCTTAGCCTTGCCCTAAAACTAACCCTAACCTTAAACCTTACCCTAACCTTAAACTTAACCCTTACCCTAACCCTAAAACTAACCCTAACCCCTAACCATAACCCTAACCCTAACACTAACCCTTACCCTAACCCTAACCTTAAACCTTACCCTTACCCTAACCCTAACCCTATCCCTAACCTTAACCCTAACCCTAACCCTAACCCTAACCCTAACACTTACCCTAACCCTAACCCTAACCCTAACTTTTACGCTAACCCTAACCCTAACCCTAACCCTTACCCTTACCTAACCCTAACCCTAACCCTAACACTTAACCTTACTCTAACCCTAACCCTAAGTTTCACCCTAACCCTAATACTAACCCTAACCATAACCCTTACCCTAAACATAACTCTAACCCTAAACCTAACCCCTAAGCCTACCCCTTACCCTAACACTAAACCTAACTCTAAACCTAAACCAATCCCTTAGCCTAACCCTAACCCTAACCTGAACCCTAACCCTAACCCTAACCCTTACCCGAACCCTAACCCTATCCCAAACCTTAACCCTAACCCTAACCCTTACCATTACCGTAAGCCTAACCCTAAACCTAACCCTAACTCTAACCCTAACCCTAACCCTTACCCTTACCCTAACCCTAACCCTAAACCTAACCTTTACCATAACCCTTACCTTAACACTAACCTTAACCCTAACCCTAACCCTTACCCTAACCCTAATTCTAACCATTAGCCTCATCATAACCCTAACTCTAACCCTTACCCTAACCCTATCCCTAACCCTTACCCTAACCCTAACACAAATCCTAACCCCTAATCCTAACCCAAACCCTCACTCAAACCCTAACCCCTAACCCTAACCCTAACCCTAACACTAACCCTTACCCTAACCCTAACCCTTAACCTTACCCGAAACCTAACCCTAACCCTCACCGTAAGCCTAACCCTAAACTTACCACTAAAACTAACCCTAACCCTAACCCTTAGCCTTACCCTAACCGTTACCTTAACCGTAACCCTAACCATAAACCTTACCCTTACCCTAAACTAACCCTAAAACTAACCCTAACCTTACCCTTACCCAAACCCTAAGCCTAACCCTAACTCTAACCCTAACCCTAAACTTAACCCTAAACCTAACCCTAACCCTAACCCTTACGCTAACCCTAACCCTAACCTTAAACCTAAACCTAACCCTAACCCTAACACGAACACTTACCCTAACCCTAACCCTAACTCTAACCCTAACCCTAACACTAACCCTAACCCTAACCTTAACCCTAAACCTAACCCTTACCCTTACCCTATTCTTAACCCTAACCCTAATCCCTAACCCTAACCCTTACGCTAACCCTAACACTAACCCTAACCCCTAACCTTATCCCTGACCCTAACCCTAAAACTTACCCTTACCCTAAACCTAACCCTAACCCTAACTTTTACCCTAACCCTAACCCTAACCCTAACCCTTACCCTAACCCTAACCCTAACCCTAACACTTACCCTTACCCTAACCCTAACCCTAACCCTAACTTTTACCCTACCCCTAACCCTAACTAGAAACCTAACCCTTAACTAAACCTAATCCTAACCCTAAACCTATCCCCTAAACCTAACCCTTACCCTATCCGTAAACCTAAACCTAAACCAAACCCTTACCCTAACCCTAACCCTCAGCCTAACACTAACCCTAACTGTAACCCTTAGTCTAACCCTAATCCTAACCCTAACCTTAACCGTAACCCTAACCCTAACCCTTACCCTTACCCTAACCCTAACCCTAACCTTATCCCTTACTCTTAACCTAACCCTACCCCAAACCTAAACCAAACCCTAACCCTAAAACTTACCCTTACCCTAACACTAAACCTAAACCTAAACCTAACCCTTACCCTTACCCTAACCCAAACCTAAAGTTAACCCTAAACCTAACACTAACCCTAACCCTAACCATTACCCTAACCCTAACCCTGAACCTAACCCTAATCCTAACCCTAACATTTACCCTAACCCTAACCCTAAACCTAACCGTAAACCTAACCCTAAACCTAACCCTAACCCCACCCTTACCCTAACCCTAACCCTAACCCTTACCCTTACCCTAAGCCTAACCCTAACCTTAACCCTAACCCAAACCCTAACCCCTGACCCTAACCCTAACACTGAACCTTACCCTTACCCTAACCCTAAACCTAACCCTAACCCTAACCCTAACTCCTAAACCTAAGCCTAACCCTAACCCTTAAACTTACCCTAACCCTAACCCTAAACTTAACACTAAACTTAACACTAACCCTGACCCTAACCCTTACCCTAACCGTAACCCTGAACCTAACCCTAACCCTAAACCTTACTCTTACCCTAAACCTAACCCTAACCCTAACCCTAACCCTAACCCTTACCCGAACCCTAACCCTAACCGTAAACCTAACCCTAACCCTAACCCTAACTCTTACCCTTACCCTAACACTAACCCTAACAATAACCTTTACGCTAACCCTAACCCTTACCCTTACCCTAACTCTAACCTTATACCTAACATTCACCCTGACCTTAACCCTAACCCTAACCCTAACCCTAACTCTTACCCTTACCTTAACACTAACCCTAACCATAACCTTTACGCTAACCCTAACCCTTACCCTTACCCTAACTCTAACCTTATACCTAATATTCACCCTGAACTTAACCCTAACCCTAACCCTAACCCTTACCCTTACCCTAACCCTAACCCTAACCCTAACCCTACCTCTAACCCCAACCTTAACCCTAAACCTAACCCCAACTCTAAATCTAACCCTAAACCTTACCCTTACCCTAACCCTAACCCTTACGCTAACCCTAACCCTAACCCTAACCCTTACCCTTACCCTAAACCTAACCCTATCCCTAACACTTACCCTTAACCTTACCCTAACCCTAACCCCTAAACCTAACCCTAACCCTAACCCTAACTCTAACCCGTAGCCTTACCCTAACCCTAATCCTAAAACTTACCCTATCCCTAACTCTAACCCTCAGCCTTACTCTAACCCTAACCCTAAACCTAACCCTTACCCTAACCCTAACCCTAACCCTTACCCTAACCCTGACTCTAACCCTAACCCTAACGCTCACCCTAAACCTAACCCTAACCCTAACCCTTACCCTAATCCTAACCCTAACTCTAAACATAACCCTAACCCTAAACCTAAACCTAACCCTTACCCTAACCTTAATCCTTACCCTAACCCTAAACCTAACCCTAAACCTAACCGTAACCTTAACCCTTACCCTTACCCTAACCCTA
The DNA here is from genome assembly GCA_024803745.1 of Megascapheus bottae. Classification (NCBI taxonomy): domain Eukaryota; kingdom Metazoa; phylum Chordata; class Mammalia; order Rodentia; family Geomyidae; genus Megascapheus; species Megascapheus bottae. The sequence continues at coordinate 3,224,597 of JANJXV010000068.1, read as the reverse complement.
ACCCTAATCCAAACCCTAAACCTAACCCTAACCCTAATCCTAACCCTTACCCTTACCCTAACTCTAACCTCAAACCTAACCCTAACCCGAACCCGAACCCTTCCCTAACCCTAACCCTAACCCTAACCCTAACCCTAACACTAACGCTAACCCTTACTCTTACCCTAACTCTAACCTCAAACCTAACCCTAACCCTAACCCGAACCCTTCCCTAACCCTAACCCTAACCCTAACCCTAACACTAAAGCTAACCCTTACTCTTACCCTAACCTTAACCCCAAACCTAACCCTAACCCTAACAAGAAAACCTTACCCTTACCCTAAACCTAACCCTAACCCTTACCCTAACCCTCACCCTAACACTAGCCCTAACACCTAACTCTAACCCTAACCCTAAACCTTACCCTTACCCTAACCCTAAAACTAACCCTAACCCTAACCGCTGATCCTAATCCTAACCCTAACCTTTACCCTTACCCTAACCCTAACCCTAAACCTAACACTAACCCTAACCCTTACCCTTACCCTAACCCTAAACCTAACCCTAACCCTAACCCTTACACTAACCCTTACCCTACCCCTAAACCTAACCCTAACCCTTAACCTTACCCTAATCCTAACCCTAACCCTTACCCTTACCGGAACCCTAACGCTAAGCTTAATGCTATCCCTAGCCCTAACGCTAACTCTAACCCTTACCCTAATCCTAAACCTAAACCTAATCCTTACCCTAACGCTAACCCTAACCCTAACCCTAACTTTTACCCTTTCCCTAACCCTAACCCTAACCCTAACCCTAACCTAAAGCTAACCCTAACCCTAACCCTAACCCTTACCCTAACTCTAACCCTTACCCTAACCCTAACCCTAACCCTAACCCTTACCTTACCCTAACCCTAAACCTACTCCTAACCCTAACCCTTACATTAACCCCAACCCTTACCCTAACCCTAACCGTAACCCTTAGTCTAAAGCTAATCCTAACCCTAACCTTAACTGTAACCCTAACCCTAACCCTTACCCTTACCTTAAACCTAACCCTAACCTTAACCCTTACTCTTAACCTAACCCTACCCCAAACCTAAACCTAACCCTAACCCTAAAACTTACCTTTACCCTAAACCTAACCCTGAACCTTACCCTAACCCTAACCCTAACCTTAACCCCTAACCCTAACCCTAACTCTAAACCTTACCCTTATCCTAACATTAACCTAACCCTAACCCTAACTCCTAAACCTGACCCCAATCCTAAACCTTACCCTTACTCTAACCCTAACCCTAACCTTAACCTTAAACCAAACATTAACCCTAACCATAACCCTTACCCTAACCCTAACCCTAACCCTAAACGTAAACCTAACCCTAAACCTTACCCTTACCCTAACCCTAAACCTAAACCTAACCCTAAACATAACCCTAACCCTAACCCTTACCCTAACCCTAACCCTAACCCTAATCCTAACCCTTACCCTTACCCTAACCCTAACACTAACCCTTACCCTTACCCTTACCCTAACCCTAAACTTAATGCTAACCGTAAACCTAACCCTAACCCTTACCCTAACCCTAAACCTAATCCTTATTCTAACCCTAACACTAACCCTAACCCTAACCCTTACCCTTTCCCTAACCCTAACCCTAATCCTAAACCTTACCCTTACCCTTACACTAAACCTAACCCTAACCCTAACCCTAACCTTAACCCTAACCCTAACCCTACACCTTACCCTTACCCTAACCCTAACCCTAAACCTAACCCGAACCCTAACCCTAACCCTAAACCTTACCCTAACCCTAAACCACACCCTACCCTAACCCTAACCTTAACTTTAACCCTAACCCTAACCATAACCATAACACTTACCCTACCCTAACCCTAACCCTAAACCTAACCCTAACCCTAAGTCTAACCCTAACTCTTACCCTTACGCTAACCCTAACCCTAAACCTAACCCTAACCTTTACCCTAACACTAACCCTAACCCTAACCATTACCCTTACCCTAACCCTAACCTTAAACCTAACCCTAAACCTAGCCCTTACTCTAACCCTAACCCTAAAATTAACCCTTAAACTTACCCTGACCGTAACCTTACACCTAACCTTAACCCTAACCCTAAACCTAACCCTTACCCTTACCCAACCCTCAACCTAACCTTTACCCCGACCGTAAACCTAACCCTAACCCTAACACTAACGCTTACCCTTACCCTAACCCTACTCCTAACCCTAACACTTACCCTTACCCTAACCCTAACCATAACCCTAACCGTAGCTTTTACCCTAACCCTAACCCTAACCCTAACCCTTACCCTAACCTTAATACTTACCTTAACCGTAACCGTAACCCTAAACCTTACCCTTACCCTAAACCTTACCCTAACCCTAACACTAACCATAACCCTAAACCTAACCCTAACCCTTATCTTAACCATAACCCAAACCCTAACCCCTAACCCTAACCCTAACCCTGAACCTTACCCTTACCCTAACCCTAAACCTAACCCTAACCCTAACCCTAACCCCTAAACCTAAGCCTAACCATAACCCTTAACCTTACCCTAACCCTAACCCTAAACGTAACCCTAAACCTAACACTAACCCTGACCCTAACCCTTACCCTAACCGTAACCCTGAACCTAACCCTAACCCTAAACCTTACTCTTACCCTAAACCTAACCCTAAACCTAACCCTAACCCTAACCCTAACCCTAACACTTACCCTTACCCGAACCCTAACACTAACCGTAAACCTAACCCTAACCCTAACCCTAACTCTTACCCTTACCCTAACACTAACCCTAACCATAACCTTTACGCTAACCCTAACCCTTACCCTTACCCTAACTCTAACCTTATACCTAACATTCACCCTGACCTTAACCCTAACCCTAAACCTATCCCTAACTCTTACCCTTACCTTAACACTAACCCTAACCATAACCTTTACGCTAACCCTAAACCTTACCCTTAACCTAACCCTAACCCTACCTCTAACCCCAACCTTAACCCTAAACCTAACCCCAACTCTAAATCTAACCCTAAACCTTACCCTTACCCTAACCCTAACCCTTAAGCTAACCCTAACACTAACCCTAACCCTAACCCTTACCCTAAACCTAACCCTATCCCTAACACTTACCCTTACCCTTACCCTTACCCTAACCCTAACCCTAACCCCTAACCCTAACCCTAACCCTAACCCTAACTCTAACCCGTAGCCTTACCCTAACCCTAATCCTAAAACTTACCATATCCCTAACTCTAACCCTCAGCCTTACTCTAACCCTAACCCTAACCCTAACCCTTACCCTAAACCTAACCCTAACCCTTACCCTAACCCTAACTCTAACCCTAACCCCTAACCCTAACCCTAACCCTAACCCTAACGCTCACCCTAAACCTAACCCTAACCCTAACCCTTACCCTAATCCTAACCCTAACTCTAAACATAACCCTAACCCTAACCCTAACCCTAACCCTTACCCTAACCTTAATCCTTACCCTAACCCTAAACCTAACCCTAACCATAACCGTAACCTTAACCCTTACACTTACCCTAACCCTAACCCTAATCCAAACCCTAAACCTAACCCTAACCCTAATCCTAACCCTTACCCTTACCCTAACTCTAACCTCAAACCTAACTCTAACCCTAACCCTAACCCTTCCCTAACCCTAACCCTAACCCTAACCCTAACGCTAACCCTTACTCTTACCATAACCTTAACCCCAAACCTAACCCTAACCCTAACAATAAAACCTTACCCTTACCCTAAACCTAACCCTAACCCTTACCCTAACCCTAACCCTAACACTAGCCCTAACACCTAACTCTAACCCTAACCCTAAACCTTACCCTTACCCTAACCCTAAAACTAACCCTAACCCTAACCCTAACCGCTGATCCTAATCCTAACCCTAACCTTTACCCTTACCCTAACCATAACCCTAAACCTAACACTAACCCTAACCCTTACCCTTACCCTAACCCTAAACCTAACCCTAACCCTAACCCTTACACTAACCCTTACCCTACCCCTAAACCTAACGCTAACCCTTAACCTTACCCTAATCCTAACCCTAACCCTTACCCTTACCGTAACCCTAACGCTAACCTTAATGCTATCCCTAACCCTAACGCTAACTGTAACTCTTACCCTAATCCTAAACGTGAACCTAATCCTTACCCTAAAGCTAACCCTAACCCTAACCCTAACCTTTACCCTTTCCCTAACCCTAACCCTAACCCTAACCCTAACCTTAAAGCTAACCCTAACCCTAACCCCAACCCTTACCCTAACCCTAACCCTAACCCTTACATTAACCTAACCCTAAACCTACTCCTAACCCAAACCATAATATTAACCCCAACCCTTACCCTAACCCTAACCGTAACCCTTAGTCTAATGCTAATCCTAACCATTACCTTAACCGTAACCCTAACCCTAACCCTTACCCTTACCCTAAACCTAACCCTAACCTTAACCCTTACTCTTAACCTACCCTACTCCAAACCTAAACCTAACCCTAACCCTAAAACTTACCTTTACCCTAAACCTAACCCTGAACCTTACCCTAACCCTAACCCTAACCTTAACCCCTAACCCTAACCCTAACTCTAAACCTTACCCTTATCCTAACCTTAACCTTACCCTAACCCTAACCCCTAAACCTCACCCTAATCCTAACCCTTACCCTTACTCTAACCCTAACCCTAACCTTAACCCTAAACCAAACACTAACCCTACCCCTAACCCTTACCCTAACCCTAACCCTAACCCTAATCGTAAACCTAACCCTAAACCTTACCCTTACCCTAAACCTAAACCTAAACCTAACCCTAAACCTAACCCTAACCCTAACCCTTACCCTAACCCTAACCCTAACCCTAACCCTAACCCTAATCCTAACCCTTACCCTTACCCTAACCCTAACACTAACCCTTACCCTTACCCTAACCCTAAACTTAATGCTAACCGTAAACCTAACCCTAACCCTTACCCTAAACCTAAACCTAATCCTTATTCTAACCCTAACCCTAACCCTAACCCTTACCCTTTCCCTAACCCTAACCCTAATCCTAAACCTTACCCTTACCCTTACCCTAAACCTAACCCGAACCCTAACCCTAACCATAACCCTAACCCTAACCCTAAACCTACACCTTACCCTTACCCTAACCCTAACCCTAAACCTAACCCGAACCCTAACCCTAACCCTAAACCTTACCCTAACCCTAAGCCACACCCTACCCTAACCCTAACCCTAACTTTAACCCTAACCCTAACCATAACCATAACCCTTACCCTTACCCTAACCCTAACCCTAAACCTAACCCTAACCCGAAGTCTAATCCTAACTCTTACCCTTACGCTAACCCTAACCCTAAACCTAACCCTAACCTTTACCCTAACACTAACCCTAACCATTACCCTTACCCTAACCCTAACCTTAACCCTAAAACTAATACTAACCCTAACCCTAACCCTAACCCTAACCGTACCTCAAACCCTAACCCTAAACCTAACCCTAACCCTTACCCTAACCCTAACCCTAACCCTAACATTTACCCTTACCCTAACCCTAATCCAAACCCTAGCTTTTACCCTAACCCTAACCCTAACCCTAACACTTACCCTAATCCTAACACTAACCCCTAACCCTAATCCTTACCCTAACCCTAACCCTAAACCTTACCCTTACCCTAACCCTAACCCTACCTCTAAACCTAACCCTAACCCCAACCCGAACCCTTACCCTAAACCTAACCCTAACACTTTGCCTAACCCTAACGCTAACCCTAACCTTAAACCTAACCCTAACCCTAACCCTAATCCTTACCCTTACCCTATCCCTAACCCTAACCCTAACCACAAAAGTAACCCTAACTGTAACACTAAACCTTATCCTTACCCTAAACCTAACCCTAACCCTTACCCTAACCCCTATCCCTAACCCTAAAACTTATCCTTACCCTAAACCTAAACCAAAGCCTTACCCTCATCCTAATCCTAATCCTACACCTTACCCTTACCGTAACCCTAACCCTAACCTTAATGCTAACCCTTACACTAACGCTAATCCCTAACCCTAACCCTAAACCTAACAATCACCCTCACCCTAACCCTAACCATAACCCTTACCGTAACCCTAACCCTCACTCTAACCCTTAGCCTTACCCTAACCCTAACCCCTAACCCTAAGCCTAACCCTAACACTAACCCTTACCCTAACCCTAACCCTTACCCATACCCGATCCCTAACCCTAAACCTAACCTTTACCCTAACCCTAACCCTAACCCTAAAACTTAACCTTACCCTAAACCTAACCCTAACCCTAACTTTTACCCTAACCTAACCCTAACCCTAACCCTTACCCTAACCCTAACCCTAACCCTAACCCTAACACTAACCCTTACCCTAACCCTAACCATAACCCTAACTTTTACCCTACCCCTAACCCTAACTCGAAACCTAACCCTTAACCTAAACTTAACCCTGACCCTAAACCTAATCCCTAAACCTAACCCTTACCCTATCCCTAAACCTAAACCTAAACCAAACCCTTACCCTAACCCTAACCCTCAGCCTAACCCTAACCCTAACTGTAACCCTTAGTCTAACCCTAATCCTAACCCTAACCTTAACCGTAACCCTAACCCTAACCCTTACCCTTACCCTAAGCCTAACCCTAAACTTAACCCTTACTCTTATCCTAACCCTACCCCAAACCTAAATCTAACCCTAACCCTAAAACTTACCCTTACCCTAAACCTAACCCTGAACCTTACCCAAACCCTAACCCTAAACTTAACAACTAACCCTAACCCTAACTCTAAACCTTACCCTTATCCTAACCCTAAACCTAACCCTAACCCTAACCCTAACCCCTAAACCTCACCCTAATCCTAACCCTTACCCTTACCCTAACCCTAACCCTAAACTTAACCCTAAACCGAACACTAACCCTAACCCTAACCCTTACCCTAACCCTAACCCTAACCCTAAACGTAAACCTAACCCTAAACCTTACCCTTACCATAACCCTAAACCTAAACCTAAACCTAAACCTCACCCTAACCCTAACCTTTACCCTAACCCTAACCCTAACCCTAACTCTAATCCTAACCCTTACCCTTACCCTAACCCTAACACTAACCCTAACCCTTACCCTTACCATAACCCTAAACTTAATGCTAACCCTAAACCTAACCCTAACCCTTACCCTAACCCTAAACCTAATCCTTATTCTAACCCTAACCCTAACCCTAACCCTAACCCTTACCCTTTCCCTAACCCTAACCCTAACCCTAAACCTTACCCTTACCATAACCCTAACACTAAACTTAATGCTAACCCTAACCCTAACGCTAACCCTCTTACCCTAACCCTAAACCTAACCCTAATCCTTAACCTAACCCTAACCCTTACCCTAACCCTTACCCTAACACTAACCCTAATCCCTAACCCTAACCCTAAACCTAACGATCATCCTCACCCTAACCCTAACCCTAACCCTTACCGTAACCCTAACGCTCACTCTAACCCTTAGCCTTACCCTAAACCTAACCCCTAACCCTAACCCTAACCCTAACACTAACCCTTACCCTAACCCTAACCCTTACCCATACCCGATCCCTAACCCTAACCCTAACCTTTACTCTAACACTAACCCTAACCCTAAAACTTACCCTTACCCTAAACCTAACCCTAACCCTAACTTTTACCCTAACCCTAAACCTAACCCTAACCCTTACCCTAACCCTAACCCTAACCCTAACCCTAACACTTACCCTTACCCTGACCCTAACCCTAACCCTAACTTTTACCCTACCCCTAACCCTAACTCGAAACCTAACCCTTAACCTAAACCTAACCCTAACCCTAAACCTATCCCCTAACCCTACCCCTTACCCTATCCCTAAACCTAAACCTAAACCAAACCCTTACACTAACCCTAAACCTTAGCCTAACCCTAACCCTAAACTTAACCCAAACCCTAACCCTTATCCTTACCCGAAACCTAACCCTAACCCTAACCTTAACCCTAACCCTAACCCTAACCCTAAACCTAACCTTACCCTTACCTTAACCCTAATCCTAAACCTAACCCTAACCCTAACCATTACCCTTACCCTAACCCTAAACCTACACCTAAGCCTAAACTTTACCCTAACCCTTACCCTAAACCTAACCTTAAACCTAACCCTAAACCTAACCCTAAACCTTACCCTTACCCTAACCCTAATGCTAACCCTAACCTTTGCCCTAACCCTACCCTAACCTTAACGTTAATGCTAACCCTAACCCTAAATCTAACCCTTACCCTAACCCTAACCCTAACCCTAATTCTTACCCTAACCCTAACCCTAACCCTAATTCTTACCCTTTCCCTAACCTTAACCCTAACAATAACCCTAACCCTAACCCTTACCCTTACCCTTACCCTAACCATAACCCTAACCCTAACCCTAACCTTCACTCTAAACTTAACCCTAACCCTAAAACTTAACCTTACCCTAAACCTAAACCTAAACCTAACCCTAACCCTAACCCTAACCTTAACCTTACACTAAACCTAACCCTAACCCTAACCCGAACCCTAACCCTTAAACTTACCCTAACCTTAACCCTAACCCTAACTCTAACTTTAACCCTAACACTAACCCTAACCCTTACTGTTACCCTAACCCTAACCCTAAACCTAAACCTAACCCTAACCCTAATCCTAACCCTTACCCTTACCCTAATCCTAACCCTAACCCTAACCCTAACCTTTACCTTAACCCTAAACCTAACCCTAACCCTTACCCTTACCCTAACTTAAACCTAACCCTAACCCTAACCCTTTCCCTAACCCGAACCCTAACCCTAACCCTGACCCTAACCTTAACCCTAACACTAAACCTAACCCTAACCCTCACCCTTACCCTAACCCCAACCTTAAACAGAAATCTAACCCTAACCCTAACCCTAACCCTAACCCTAAAAGTAACCCTTACTCTTACCCTAACCCTAACCCCAAACCTAACCCTCACCCTAACCCTAAACCTTACCCTTACCCTAAACCTAACACTAACCCTTACCCTAACCCTAACACTAAACCCTAAACCTAACCCTAACCCGAACCCTAAACCTTACACTTCCCCTAACCCTAAACCTAACCCTAAACCCTAACCCTAACCGTAACCCTTACCCTTACCCTAACCCTAATCCTAAACTTAACCCTAATCCTAACCCTTACCCTTACCCTTACCCTAACCCTAACACTAACCCTTACCCTTACCCTTACCCTAACCCTAACCCTAAACTTAATGCTAAACCTAAACCTAACCCTAACCCTTACCCTAACCCTAAACATAATCCTTATTCTAACCCTAACCCTAACCCTAACCCTTACCCTTTCCCTAAACCTAACCCTACCCCTAAACCTTGCCCTTACCCTTACCCTAACAATAACCCTAACCCTAACCCTAACCTTAACCCTAACCCTAACCCTAACCCTAAACCTTACCCTAACCCTAAACCATACCCTAACCCTAACCCTAACCCTACCTTTAACCCTAACCCTAACCATAACCATAACCCTTACCCTTACCTTAACCCTAACCCTAAACCTAACCCTAACTCTAAGCCTAATCCTAACCCTTACCCTTACGCTAACCCTAACGCTAACCCTAACCCTAACGTTTACCCTAACACTAAGCCTAACTCTAACCATTACCCTTACCCTAACCCTAACCCTAACCCTTAAACTTACCCTGACCATAGCCTTACACCTAACCTTAACCCTTACCCTAACCCTAAAACTTACCCTTACCCAACCCTCACCCTAACCTTAACCCCAACCGTAAACCTAACCATAACCCTAACACTAACGCTTACCCTTACCTTAACCCTAACCCATACCCTAACATTTACCCTTACCCTAACCCTAACCCTAACCCTAGCTTTTACCCTAACCATAACCCTAACCCTAACACTTACCCTAATCCTAACACTAACCCCTAACCCTAATCCTTACCCTAACCCTAACCCTAACTCTAAACCTTACCCTTACCTAACCCTAACCCTACCTCTAACCCTAACCCTAACCCTAACCCTTACCCTAAACCTAACCCGAAACCTTTGCCTTACACTAACCCTAAACCTAACCTTAAACCTAACCCTAACCCTAACCCTAACCCTAATCCTTAACCTTACCCTAACCCTAACCCTAACCCTAACCACAAACCTAACCCTAACTGTAACACTAAACCTTATCCTTACCCTAAACCTAACCCTAACCCTTACCCTAAACCTAACCCTAGCCCTAACCCCTATCACTAACCCTAAACCTTATGCTTACCATAAACCTAAACCAAAGACTAACCCTAAACCTAAACCCTAACCCTAACCCTAACCCTAACCCTTACCATTACCCTAATCCTAACCTAAACCTTATCCTTACCGTAACCCTAACCCTAACCTTAATGCTAACCCTAACCCTAACGCTAACCCTAACCCTTTCCCTAAACCTAAAACAAACCCTAATCCTTACCCTATCCCTAACCCTAACCCTGACCCTAACCCTTACCCTTTCCCTAACCCTAACCCTAACACTAACCCTAACCTTAATGCTAACCCTAACCCTAACCCTTACTCTAACTCTAACCCTTACCCTAATCCTAACCCTAACCCTAAACCTTACCCTTGCCCTAACCCTAACCCTACTTCTAACCCTAACCCTAACCCTAACCTTAACCCTAACCCTTACCCGAACCCTAACCCTAACCGTAACCCTTAGTCTAACCCTAATCCTAACCCTAACCTTAACCGTAACCCTAACCCGAACCCTTACCCTTACCCTAACACTAACCCTAACCTTAACCCTTACTCTTAACCTAACACTACGCCAAACCTAACCCTAACCCTAACCCTAAAACTTACCCTTACCCTAAACCTAACCCTAACCCATACCCTAACCCTAACCATAAACCTAACCCATAACCCTAACCCTAACTTTAAACCTTACCCTTATCCTAACCGTAAACCTAACCGTAAACCTAACCCTAACCCCTAACCCTCACCCTAATCCTAACTCTTACCCTTACCCTAACCCTAACCCTAAACTTAACCCTAAACCGAACACTAAAACTAACCCTAACCCTTACCCTAACCCTAACCCTAAACCTAAACCTAAACCTAACCCTTACCCTTACCCTAATCCTACCCCTAAACCTAACCATAAACCTAACCCTAACCCTATCCCTTACCCTAACCCTAACCCTACACCTAACCCTAACCCTTACCCTTAACCTAAGCCTAAACCTAACCCTAACCCTAACACTTACCCTAACCCTAACCCTAACCCTAACCCTAATCCTACCTTTTACTCTAACCCTAACCCTAACCCTTACCCTAACACTAACCCTAACCCTAACCCCTAACCCTAACCCTTACCCTAACCCTAACCCTAAACCTAACCCCTTGCCTAACCCTAACCCTAACCTTTGCCTAACCCTAACCCTAAACCTAACCTTAAACCTAACCCTAACCCTAACCCTAACCCTTACCCTTACCCTAACCCTAATCCTAACCTAACCCTAACCCTAACCCTTTCCCTTCCCCTAAACTTAAACACAAACCTAACCCTAAATCTAACACTAAACCTTATGCTTACCCTAAATCGAACCCTAAATCTACCCTAACCCTAACCCTACACCTAACCCCTAACCCTAAACCTAAACCTTACACTTACCCTAACCCTAACCCTTACCCTTACCCTAACCCTAACCCTAACCCTAAACCTAACCCTAACCCTAACCCTAACCCTTACCCGAAACCTAACCCTAACCCTTTGCCTAACCCTAACCCTAACCCTAAACTTAAACCTAACCCTAACCCTAAACTTAACCCTTACCCTTACCCTAACCCTAACCCTAACCCGAACAAAACCACAAACCTAACCCTAACTCTAACACTAAACCTTATCCTTACCCTAAACCAAACCCTAACCCTTACCCTAACCCTAACCCTAGCCCTAACCGCTATCCTAACCCAAAACCTTATCCGTACCCTAACGCTAAACCTAACCCTTACCCTAACCCTAATCCCTAAACCCAACCCTAAACCTAACCCTTACCCATACCCTAACGCTAACCCTAAAGTAAACCCTAAACCTAACACTAACCCTAACCCTATCCCTTACCCTAACCATAACCCTGAACCTAACCCTAACCCTAACCCTAACACTAAACCTAAACCTAACCCTAAACCTAACCCTAACATTTACACTAACCCTAACCCTAGACCTAACCCTAACCCTAACCCTAACCCTTACCCTTACCCTAACCCTAACTCTAACCCTGTCCCTAAACTTTATGCTTACCCTAACCCTAACCCTTACCCTTACCCTAACTCTAACCTTAAACCTAACCTTAACCCTAAGCTAACCCTAACCCTTACCCTTACCCTAACCCTAACTCTAACCCTATCCCTAAACTTTAAGCTAACCCTAACCCTAACCCTAACCCTTACTCTTACCCTAACTCTAACCTTAAACCTAACCTTAACCCTAAGCTAACCCTAACCCTTACCCTTACGCTAATCCTAACCCTAACCTTAACCCCTACCCTAAACCCAACCCTAACGCTAACCCTAACCCTATCGCTTACCCTTACCCTAACCCTAATCCCCAACCTACCCTAACCATAACACTTACCCTTACCCTAACCCTAACCCTAATCCTTTCCTTAAACCTAACCCTAACCCTAACCCTAAACCCTAACCCTACCCCTTACCCTAACCCTAACCGTACCCCTACACCTTACCCTTACCCTAAACCTAACCTTACCTCTAACTCTAACCCTAACCCTAACCCTAACCCTTATACTTACACTAACCCTTAGCCTAACCCTAACAATAACCCCAACTTTACCCTAACCCTAACCCTAACCCTTACCCTTACCCTAAACTTAAACCTAAACCTAACCCTTACCCTTATGCTAACCCGAACCCTAACCCTAACCCGAACCCTAAATCTAACCCTTAGCCTTACCCTAACCCTAACACTAAACCTAACCCTTACCCTAACCATAACCCTAACCCTTACCCTAATCATAACCCTTACCCTAACCCCTAACCCTAACCCTAACCCTAAAGCCCACCCTAACCCTAACCCTAACCCTAAACCTTACCCTAACCCTAACCCTAACCCTTACCATTACCCTAACCCTAACTCTAAACCTAACCCTAAACTTTACGCTAACCCTAACCCTAACCCTAACCCTTACCCTTACCCTAACCCCAAACCTAACACTAAATCTAACCCTAAACCTTTCCCTTACCCTAAACACAACCCTAACCCTAACCCTAACCCTAAACCTAAACCTAACCCTAAACTTTACTCTAACCCTAACCCTAACCCTAACCCTAACCCTTACCCTTACCCTAAATCTAACCTTAAACCTAACCGTAACCCTAAACCTAACCCTAACCCTAACCTTAACCCTAAAACTAACACTAACCCTAACCCTAACACTAACCCTATCCCTTACCCTTACCCTAAACCTAACCATAAACCAATCCCTAACCCTAACCCTAACCCTAAACTTTACGCTAACCCTAACCCTAACCCTAACCCTTAAACTTACCCTAACTCTAACCTTAAACCTAACCCTAACCCTAACCCTAACCCTAACTCTAACCCTTACCCTAACCCTAACCCTGAACCTAACCCTAACCCTAACCCTAACCCTAACACTAAACCTAAACCTAACCCTAAACCTAACCCTAACCATTACCCTAACCCTAACGCTAACCCTAACTCTAAACCTAACCCTTACCCTTACCCTAACCCTAACCCTAACCCTAACCTTTACGCTAACCCTAACCCTAAACCTAACCCTTACCCATAACCTAACCCTAACCCTAACCTTAATGAAAACCCTAACCCTAAACCTATACCTTACCCTAACCCTAACCCTAATCCTTACCCTAACCATAACCCTAACCTTAACCCTAACGCTTACCCTTTCCTAACCCTAAACCTAACCCTAAACCTAACTGTAAACCTTAACCTTACCCTTACCCTAACCCTACCCTAAACCTAAACCTAACCTTGACCCTAACCCTAACCCTAACCCTTACCCTTACCCTAACCCTAACATTAAACCTAACCCTAACCCTAAACCTAACCCTAAACCTTACCCTTACCCTAACCCTAACCCTAACCCTAACCTTAAACCTAACCTAACTTTAACCCTAACCCTAACCCTAACCATAAACCTTACCCTTACCCTAACCATAACCCTAAACCTAACCCTAACTCTAACACTAACCTGAACCTTACTCTTACCCTAACCCTAACCCTAAATATATCCCTAACCTTTACCCTAACCCTAACCTAAACCTAACTCTTACCCTTACCCTAACCCTAACTTTAACCTAACCCTAACCCTAACCCTAACCCTATCCCTTACCCTAACCCTAAATCTAACCATAAACCTAACCCTAAACTTAACCCTAACCCTACCCCTTACCCTAACCCTAACTCTAAACCTAAACCTAACGCTAAGACTTAAACTTACCATAACCCTAACCCTTACCTTAACCCTACCTCTAATCCTAACCCTTACCTTTACCCTAACCCTAACCCTAACCCTTAACCTTATCTAATCCTAACCCTAAACTTAATGCTAAACCTAACCCTAAACCTAACCCTTACCCTAACCCTAACCCTAACCCTAACCCTAATTCTTACCCTAACCCTAACCCTAACAATAACCCTAAACCCAAACCTACACCTTACCCTTACCCTTACCCTTACCCTATCCCTAACCCTAACCCTAACATTAACCCTAATCCTAACCCTAAACCCAAACCTTACCGTTACCCTAACACTAACCCTAAACCTAAACCTAACCCTAACCCTAACTCTAACCGTAAACCTTACCCTTACCCTAAACCTAACCCTAACCCTAAACCTAAGCCTTAAACTTACCCTAAACCTAACCCTAAACATAACTTTAACCCTAACCCTAACCCTAACCCTTAACCTTACCCTAACCCTAACCCTAACCCTAATCCTTTACCTTACCCTTACCATAACCATAACCCTAAACCTAACCCTAAGCTGTACCCTAACCCTAACCCTAACCGTAACCCTAGCATTTACACTTACCCTAAACCTAACCTTCAACCTAACCCTAACCCTAACCCTAACCCTAACCTTAACCCTAACCCTAACCCTAACCCTTACCCTTACACTTACCCTAACCCTAACCTTACACCTAACCCTAACCCTAAACCTAACCCTAAACCTAACCCTAACCCTTACCCTTACCTTAACCCTCACCCTCACCTTAACCCCATCCCTAAACCTAACACTAAAACTAACCCTAATGCTTACGCTTACCCTAACCCTAACCCTAACCCTAACACTTACCCTTGCCCTAACCATAACCCTAACCCTTTTACCCTAACCCTGATCATAACCCTAACCCTTACCCTAACCCTAAACCTAACCCTAACCCCTAACTGTAACCTTTACGCTATTCCTAACCCTAAACCTAAACCTTACCCTTACCCTAACCCTAACCCTATTTCTAACCCTAACACTAACCCTAACCATAACCCTAACCCTAAACCTTACCCTAACCCTAACCCTAACCCTTTGCCTAACCCTAACCTTAACCCTAAACCTAACCCTAACCCTAACCCTTACCCTTACCTTAATCCTAACCCTAACCCTAACCCTTACTCTTACCTTAACCCTAACCCCAAACCTAACACTAAACCTAACCCTAACCCTTACCCTAAACCTATCCCTAACCCTAACCCTTAACCTAACCCTACCCCTAAACCTTACCCTTTTCCTAACCCATAACCTAAAACTAACCCTAACCCTAACCCCTAACCCTAACCCTAACCCTAACCCTTACCCTTACCCTATCCCTAACCTAAACTTAAACCTAAACCTAAAACTAACCCTAACCCTAACCGTGGACCTAACCCTAACCCAAACCCTAACCCTTACCCTTACCCTAACCTTAAGCCTAACCCTAAACTTAACCCTAAACCTAACACTAACCTTACCCTAATCCTAACCCTAAACCTAAACTTAACCCTAAACCTAACACTAACCCTAACCCTAAACCTAAACCTAACCCTAACCCTAAGCATAATCCTAACCCTTACCCTTACGCTAACCCTAACCCTAACCCTAACCCTAACCTTTACGCTAACCCTAACCATAACCCTAACCCTTACCCTTACCCTAACCCTAACCTTAAACCTAACCTTAAACCTAATCCTTACCTTAACCCTCACCCTAACCCTAACCCTTAAACTTACCCTAACCCTAAACTTACACCTAACCCTAACCCTAACCCTAACCCTTACCCTTACCCTAACCCTCACCCAAAACTTAACCCCAACCGTAAACCTAACCCTAACCATAACCGTTATGCTTACCCTTACCCTAACCCTAACCCTATCCCTAACACTTACCCTTACCCTAACCCTAACCCTAACCCTAGCTTTTACCCTAATCCTAACCCTAACCCTAACCCTTACCCTAAACCTAACCCTGAACCTTACCCTTACCCTAACCCTAACCCTAACCCTAAACCTAACCCTAACCCTAACCCTAACGCTTACCCTTACACTAAACCTAACCCTAACCCTTACCCTTACCCTAACCCTAATCCTTACCCTAACCCTAACCCCAATCCTAAACCTTACCCTAACCCTACCGTAGCCCTAACCCCTAACCCTAACCCTAACCCTAACCCTTACCCTAACCCTCACCCTAACCTTAACTCCAACCGTAAACCTAACCCTAACCCTAACCCTAACGCTTACCCTTACCCTAACCCTAACCCTAAACATAACACTTAGCCTTACCCTAACCCTAACCCTAACCCTAGCTTTTACCCAGCCCTAACCCTAACCCTAACAATTACCCTAATCCTAACCCTAACCCCTAACCCTAACCCTTACCATAACCCTAACCCTAACCCTAAACCTTACGCTTACCCTAACCCTAACCCTACCTCTAACCCTAACCCTAACCATAATCCTAACCCTTACCTAAACCTAACCCTAACCATTTGCCTAACCCTAACCCTAACCTTAAACCTAACCCTAAACCTAACCCTAATCCTAAACCTAACCTTAACCGTAACCATAACCCTAACCTTTACCCTTACCCTAACCCACACCCTAAACTTTACCCTTACTCTTAACCTCACACTACCCCATACCTAACCCTAACCCTAACCCTAAAACTTACCCTTACCCTATCCCTAACCATAACCTTTACCCTAACCCTAACCATAACCCTAACCCCTAACCCTAACCCTAACTCTAAACCTTACCCTTATCCTAACCGTAAACCTAACCCTAACCCTAACCCTAACCCGAAACCCTCACCCTAATCCTAACACTTACCCTTACCCTAACCCTAACCCTAAACTTAACCCTAAACCGAACACTAACCCTAACCCTAACCCTTACCCTAACCTTGACCCTAAACCTAAACCTAACCCCAACCCTTAACCTTACCCTAACCCTAACTCTAAACCTAACCCTAAACCTAACCCTAACCCTAACACTTACCCTAACCCTAACCCTAACCCTAATGATAACCCTTACCCTAACACTAACCCTAACCCTTAATCTTACCCTTACCCTACCCCTAAACTTAATGCTAACCCTAAACCTAACCCTAACCCTTACCCTAACCCTAAACCTAATTCTTATCCTAACCCTAACACTAAACCTAACCCTAACCCTTACCCTTTCCCTAACCCTAACCCTAAACCTAAACCTTACCCTTACGCTTACCCTAAACCTAACCCTAACCTTAACCCTAACCCTAACCCTTACCCTAACCCTACACCTTTCCCTTACCCTAACCCTAACCCTAAACCTAACCTTAACCCTAACATTAACCCTAAACCTTACCCTAACCCTAAACCACACCCGAACCCTAACCCTAACCCTAACTTTAACCCTAACCCTAACCCTAACCATAACCATAACCCTTACCATTACCTTAACCCTACCCCTAAACCTAACCCTAACCCTAAGCCTAATCCTAACCCTTACCCTTACGCTAACCCTAACCCTAACCCTAACCTTTGCCCTAACCCTAAACCTAACCCTAACCCTTACCCTTACCCTAACCCTAACCTTAAACCTAACCCTAAACCTAATCCTTACCCTAACCCTAACCCTAACCCTAACCCTTAAACTTACCCTAACCCTAACCTTACACCTAACCCTAACACTAACCCTAACTCTAACCCTTACCCTTACCCTAACCCTCACCCTAACCATAACCCCAACCGTAAACATAACCCTAACCCTACCCCTAACGCTTACCCTTATCCTAACCCTCACCCTAACCCTAACACTTATCCTTACCCTAACCCTAACCCTAACCCTAATCCTAAACCTAACCCTAACCCTTTTCCTTACCCTAAACCTAACCACAAAACTAACCCTACCATTAACACTACACCTTATGCTTACCCCAAACCGAACCCTAACCTTTACCCTAACCCTAACCCTAACCTTAGCCCTAACCCCAAACCGTAAACCTAATCCTTATCCTTACCCTAACCCTAACCCTTAACCTTACCCTAACCCTCACCCTAAACTTAAACTCTAACCCTAGCTTTTACCCTAACCATAACCCTAACCCTAACACTTACCCTTACCCTAACCCAAACCCTAACCCTAGATTTTACCCTAACCCTAACCCTTACCCTAACCCTAACCCTAACCCCTAACCCTAACCCTTACCCTAACCCTAACCCTAACCCTAAACCTTACCCTTACCCTAACCCTAACCCTACCTTTAACCCAAACTCTAACGCTAACCCTAACCATTACCCTAAACCTAACCCTAACCCTTTGCCTAACCCTAATCCTAACACTAACCTTAAACCTAACCCTAACCATGACCCTAACCCTAACCACAAACCTAACTCTAACTCTAACACTAAACCTTATCCTTACCCTAAACCTAACCCTAACACTTCCCCTAACCCTGACACTAGCCCTAACCCCTATCCCTAACCCTAAACCTTATCCTTACCCTAACCCTAAACCTAACCCTAACTCTAACCCTAAACCCTAACCCTAACCCTAAACCTAACCCTTACCCTTACGCTAACCCTAACCCTAAACTTAACCCTAAACCTAACACTAACCCTAACCCTTACCCTAAACCTAACCCTGACCCTAACCCTAACCTTGACCCTTACCCTTACCCTAACCGTAAAACTAACCCTAACCCTAAACCTAACACTAACCGTTACACTAACCCTAACCCTAACCCTAACACTAAACCTAACCCTAACCCTAAGCCTAACCCTAACCCGTACCATAACCCTAACCCTAACCCTAACCCTAAACCTATCCCTAACCCTAACCCTAACCCTAACCCTTACCATTACCCTAACCCTAACCCTAACCCTAACCCTCACCCTAAACTTTACGCTAACCCTAACCCTAACCCTAACCCTTACCCTTACACTAACCCTAACCCTAACCTTAACCCAAGCCCTAAACCCAACCCTAACGCTAACCCTAACCCTAACGCTTACCCTTACACTAACCCTAACCCCAACCCTAACCCTAACCCTAACACTTACCCTTACCATAACCCTAAGCCTAACCCTAACCCTAACTTTTACCCTAACCCGAACCCTAACCCTAATCCTTACCCTAAAACTAACCCTAACCCCAACGCTAACCCCTAACCATACCCCTTACCCTAACCCTAACCCTAACCCTAAAACGTACCCTTACCTTTATCCTAACCCTAACGCTACCTCTAACTCTAACCATAACCCTAACCCTAACCCTTACGCTAACACTAACCCTTAGCCTAACCCTAACCCTAACCCTAACCTTAACTCTAAACCTAACACTTACCCTTACCCTAATCCTAACGCTAAACCTAACAATAACCCTACCCTTTACCCTAACCCTAATCCTAACCATAACCCTTAACCTTACCCTTACCCTAAACTTAACCCTAAACCTAACCCTTACCATTACCCTAATCCTAACCCTAACCCTAACCCCTAACCCTAACCCTAACTCTAACCCTTAGTCTTACCCTAACCCTAACCCTAAACCTAACCCTTACCCTAACCCTAAACCTAACCCTTACCATTACCCTAACCCTAACACTAACACTAACCCCAACCCTAAACCTAACCATAAACCTTACCCTTAACCTAACCCTAACCCGTAACCTAACCCTAACCCTAACTCTAAACCTAACCCTAACCTGAACCCTAAACCTAACCCTAACCCTAACCCTAACCCTTACCCTAACCCTAACTCTATCCTTTAGACTTAACCTAACCCTAACCCTAAACCTAACCCTTACCCTAAACATAACCCTAACCCTTAACCTAACCATAACACTTACCCTAACACCTAACACTAACCCTAACTCTAACGCTCACCCTAACCCTAACCCTAACCCTAACCCTAACCCTTACCCTAACCCTAACCCTAAACCTTACCCTTACCCTAACACTACTCCTTACCCTAACCCTAATCCATAACCTAAAACTAAACCTAATCCTAACCCTAAACTTAACCCTAAACCTTACCCTTACCCTAACCCTAACCCTAACCCTAAACCTAACCCTAACCCTAACCATAACCCTAACCCTTACCCTTACCCTAAACCTAACCCCAAACCTAACCCTAACCCTAACCCAAACCTAACCCCTACCCTAACCCTAACCCTTACCCTAACCCTTACTCTTACCCTAACCCTAACCCCAAACCTAACACTAAATCTAACCCTAAACCTTTCCCTTACCCTAAACACAACCCTAACCCCAACCCTAACCCTAACCTGAACCCTAAAACTAACACTAACCCTAACACTAACCCTTACCCTTACCCTAACCCTAACCCTAAACCTAACAATAACCCTAACCCTAACCCTTAACCTAACCCTAACCCTGAACCTAAACCTAAACCTAACCCTAACCCTTACCCTTACCCTAACCCTAACCCTAACCCTAACCCTAACCCTTACCCTAACCCTAACCCTAACCCTAACCCTTACCCTTACCCTACTCTAAACTTAAACCTAACCCTAACCCTAACCCTAACCTTAACCCTAAAACTAACACTAACCCTAACCCTAACCCTTACCCTATCCCTTACCCTTACCCTAACCCTAAACCTAAACCTAACCCTAACCCTAACCCTAAACTTTACGCTAACACTAACCCTAACCCGAACCCTTAACCTAACCCTAATCAATAACCAAAAACTAAACCTAACCCTAACCCTAAGCTTAAACCTAACCCTTACCGTTACCGTAACCCGAACCCTAACCCTAAACCTAACCCTAACCCTTACCCTTACCCTAACCCTAACCCCAAACCTAACACTTACCCTTACCTAACCCTAAACCTAACCCAAACACTAACACTTACCCTAACCCTTACCCTAACCCTAATCATTACCCTAACCCTAACACTTACCCTTACCCTAACCCTAAACCTAACCCTATCTCTAACCCTAAACCTAACCCTAACACTAATCCTTACCCTAACCCTAACCCTAACCCTTAGCCTAACCCTAACCCTAAGCCTAACCTTAACCCTAACCCTAACACTAACCCTAATCCTTACTCTAACCCTAACCCTAACCCCAAAACTTACCCTAACCCTAATCCTAAACCTTACCATAATCCTTAACCTTTCCCTAACCCTAACCCTAACATTAATATTAAAACTAACCCTAACCCTAAACCTTACACTTACCCTAACCCTAACCCTGCACATAACCCTATTCCTAACCCTAATCCTAACCCTCAAACTTATCCTTACCCCAACCCTAACTCTAAATCTAAACTTAACCCTAACCCCTAACCCTAACCCTAACCCTTACCGTTAGACTAAGCCTAACCCTAACCCTAACCCTAACACTTACCCTTACCCTAACCCTAACCCTAACCCTTAGCCTTACCCTAACCCTAACCCTAACCCTAATCCTAACCCTAACCCTAACCCTAACTCTAACACTAACCTTAACCCAAACCCTAAACCTAACCCTAACCCTTAGCCTTACCGTAACCATAACCCTCACCCTAACAATAATCCTAACCCTAACCCTAACCCTAACCCTAACCCTAAACCTTACTTTTACCCTAAACCTAACCCTATCCCTTACCCTTACCTTAACCATAACCCTAACCCTAAACCTTACCCTTACCCTAACCCTAAGTTAACCATAACCCTAACACTAACTGTAACCTTAACCCTAATCCTAAACCTAACCCTTACCCTTATCCTAACCCTAACCTTAAACCTAACCCTTACCCTAACCCTAACCCTTACTCTTACGCTAACGCTAACCCTAACCTTTACCCTTACCCTAACCCTAAGCCTAACCCTAATGGAAACCCTAAGCCTAAACCTAACCCTTACCCTAACCCTGACCCTAACCCTAATCCTTACCCTAACCATAACCCTAACCCTAACCCTTACCCTTACCTTTCCTACCCGTAAACCTAACACTAACCCTAACACTAAACCTTACCCTTCCCCTTACCCTAACCCTACCCTAAACCTAAAACTAAACCTAACCCTAACCCTAACCCTAACCCTTACCCTTACCCTTACCCTAACCCTAACCGTAAACCTAACCCTAACCCTAAACCTAACCCTAACCCTTACCCTTACCCTAAACCTACCCCTAACGCTAACCTTAACCCTAGCCCTTACCCTTACCCTAACCCTAACCCTAACCTTAAACCTAACCCTAACCGTAACCCTAACCCTGACCCTAACCCTAAACCTTATCCTTACCCTTACCCTAACCCAAACCCTAAACCTAACCCCAAAGTAACACTATCCCTAACCTTACTCTTAACCTAACCCTAACCCTAAACCTAACCCTAACCCTAACCTTTACCCTAAGCCTAAACCTAACCCTAACCCTTACCCTTACCCTAACCCTAACTTTAACCTAACCCTAAACCTAACCCTACCCTCACTCTTACTCTAAACCTAACCCTAACCCTAACCCTAAACTTAACCCTAAACCTAACCCTAACCCTTACCCTAACCCTAACTCTAAACCTAAACCTAACCCTAACCCTTACACTTACCCTAACCCTAAACCTAACCCGAAACCTAACCCTAACCCTAACCCTTACCATAACCCTAACCCTAATCCTAATCCTTACCCTTACCCTAACCCTAACCCTAACCCTTACCCTTACTTAACCCAAACCCTAAATTTAATGCTAACCCTAACCCTAACCCTAACCCTTACCCTAACCCTAACCCTAACCCTAATTCTTACCATAACCCTAACCCTAAAAATAACCCTAACCACAAACCTAAACCTTACCCTTACCCTTACCCTAACACTAACCCCAACCATAACCCTAACCTTAACCCTAATCCTAACACTAAACCTAAACCTTACCCTTACCCTAACACTAACCCTAAACCTAAACCTAACCCTAACCCTAACCCTACCCTAAACCTTACCCTAACCCTAAACCTGACCCTAACTCTAACCCTAACCCTAAGCCTTAACCTTCCCCTACCCTAACCCTAACCCTAACTTTAACCCTAACCCTAACCCTAACCATAACCCTTACCCTTACCCTAACCCTAACCGTAACCCTAATCCTATTCCTTACCCTTACCCTAACCATATCCCTCACCCTAACCCTAGCTCTAACCCTTACCCTAACCCTAACCCTAAACCTAACCTTAACCCTACCCCTAACCCTAACCCTTAGCCTAACCCTAACCCTAACCCTAAACTTACCCCTAAGCCTAACTCTTACCCTTAACCTAACCATAACCCTAACACTAAACTTAACCCTACCACTAACCCTAAACCTTAGCCTAACCCTAACCCTAACCCTAACCTTACCCCTAAGCCTAACACTTACCCTTAACCTAACCATAACCCTAAGACTAACCCTAACCTTTACCCTAACCCTAACGCTAACACTAACCGTAACCCTTACCCTAACCCTTACTCTCACCCTAACCCTAACCCCAAACCTAACACTAAATCTAAACCTACACCTTTCACTTACCCTAAACCCAACCCTAACCCTAACCCTAACCATGACCCTTACCCTTACCCTAACCCTAACCCTAAACCTAACCCTAACCTTTACGCTAACCCTAATCCTAACCCTAACCCTTAGCCTTACCCTAACCCTAACCCTAACCCTAACCCTAAACCTAACCTTAACCCTAAAACTAACACTAACCCTAACCCTAACCCTAACCATTACCATTACCCTAAACCTAACCCTTAACCTAACACTTACCATTACCCTTACCCTAACTCTAACCTTAAACCTAACCCTAACCCTAACCCTAACCCTAACCCTTACCCTTGCCCTAACCCTAACACTAAACTTAACCCCAACCCTAAACACAAACCTAACCCTAACCCTAACACTAACCCTTACCCTAACCGTAACCCTAATCCTTAGCCTAACCCTAACCCTAACCCTAACCTTAACCCTACCCTAACCCTAAACTTAATTCTAATCCTAACCTAACCCTAACACTTATCCTTACTCCAACCCTAACCCCAAAACTTACCCTAACCCTAACCCTAACCCCTACCATAATCCTTACCCTTTCCCTAACGCGAACCCTAACCCTAAACTTAAACCTAACCCTAACCCTAACTGAAAACCATACCCTTACCCTAAACCTAACCTTGCACATTTCCCTAATCCTATCCCTAATCCTAACCCTCACCCTTACCCTTACCCTAACCCTAACTCTAAATCTAACCTTAATCCTAACCCCTAAACCTATCCCTAACCCTTACACTGAGAAAAAGCCTAACCCTAACCATAACTCTAACACTTAACCTTACCCTAACCCTAAGCCTAACACTAACCCTTACCCTTAACCTAACCCTAACCAAAACGCTAACCCTTACCCTTAACTTAACCCTAACCCTAAACCAACACTTACCCTTACCCTAACCCTAACCCTTACCCTAACCCTAACATTAACCCTAATCCTTACCCTAACCCTAACCCTAACCCGAACCCTAACACCTAACCCTAACCCTAACCCTCACCCTAATGCTAACCCTAAAATTTCCCTTACCCTAACCCTAACCCTTACCCTTACCCTAACTCTAACACTAACCTTAACCCAAACCCTAAACCTAACCCTAACACTTACCCTTACCCTAACCCTAACCCTAACCCTAACCCTAAACCTTACCCTAACCCTAACCCTAAGCCTAAACTTTACTTTTACCCTAAACCTAACCCTAACCCTTACCCTAACCCTAACCCTACCTCTAACCCTAAACCTAACCCTAACACTAACCCTTACCCTAACCCTAACTGTAACCGTTAGCCTAACCCTAACCCTAACCCTAACCTTAACCCTAACCCTAACCCTAAACTTAATTCTAATCCTAACCCTAACCCTAACCCTTATCCTTACTCTAACCCTAACCCTATCCACAAAACTTACCCTAACCCTAACCCTAACCCTTACCCTAACCCTAACCCTAACACTAACCCTAAACCTTATTTTTACCCTAAACCTAACCCTATCCCTTACCTTATCCATAACCCTAATCCTAAACCTAACCCTAACCCTAACCCTAACCCTAACCCTTACCCTTACCCTAACCCTAAGCTTAACCATAACCCTAACACTAACCGTTACCTTAACCTTAACCCTAACCCTAACCCTTAACCTTACCCTAACCCTAACCTTAAACCTAACCCTGACCCTAACACTAACCCTTACCCTTACGCTAACGCTAACCCTAAACCTAACCCTTACCCATACCCTAACCATAACCCTAACCTTAATGCAAACCCTAGCCCTAAACCTAATCCTTACCCTAAACCTAACCCTAATCCTTACCCTAACCCTAACCCTAACCCTTACCCTTTCCTACCCGTAAACCTAACTCTAACCCTAACCCTAAACCTTACCCTTACCCTTACCCTACCCTAAACCTAAAACTAAACTTAACCCTAAACCTAAACCTAAACCTAACCCTTACCCTTACCCTAACCCTAACCGTAAACCTAAACCTAACCCTAAACTTAACCCTAGCCCTTACCCTTACCCTAAACCTAAACTTAACCTTAACCCTAACCCTAACCTTAACCCTAACCCTGACCCTAACCCTAAACCTTACCCTTACCCTTACCGTAACCCTATCCCTAAACATAACCCAACCCTAACACTATCCCTAACCTTACTCTTACCCTAATCCTAACCCTAAACCTAAACCTAAACTTTACCCTAAACCTAACCCTAAACCTAAACCTTAATATTACCCTAACCCTAATTTTAACCTATCCCGAAACCTAACCCTAACACTTACCCTTACCCTAACCCTAACCATAAACCTAACCTTAACCCTAACCCTAACCCTAACCCTTACCCTAACCCTAACTCTAAACCTAAACCTAACTCTAACACTTACACTTACCCTAACCCTAACCGTAAACCTAACCCTAAACCTAACCCTAACCCTAACCCTTACTATAACCCTAACCTTAATCCTAAACCTTACCCTTACCCTAACCCTAACCCTAACCCTTACCCTTACCTAACCCTAACCCTAAACTTAATGCTAACCCTAACCCTAACCCTTACCCTAACCCTAACCCTAACCCTAATTCTTACCATAACCCTAACACTAAAAATAACCCTAACCCCAAACCTAAACCTTACCCTTACCCTTACCCTAACCCTAACCCCAACCCTAACCCTAACCTACCCTAATCCTAACCCTAAACCTAAACCTTACCCTTACCCTAACACTAACCCTAAACCTAAACCTAACCCTAACCCTAACCCTAAACCTTACCCGTACCCTAAACCTAACCCTAACTCTAACCCTAACCCTAAGCCTTAAACTTACCCTAACCCTAACCCTAACCATAACTTTAACCCTAACCCTAACCTAACCATAACCCTTACCCTTAACCTAACCCT
This sequence comes from Megascapheus bottae, assembly GCA_024803745.1. Taxonomy (NCBI): domain Eukaryota; kingdom Metazoa; phylum Chordata; class Mammalia; order Rodentia; family Geomyidae; genus Megascapheus; species Megascapheus bottae. Next base: position 3,197,590 of record JANJXV010000068.1, on the reverse strand, counting down.
AACCCTAACCCTAATCCTATACCTTACCCTTACCTAACCATAACCCTAACCATAACCCTAACCTTTACCCTAACCCTAACCCTAACCTAACCCTTACACTTACCCTAAACCTAACCTTCAACCTAACGCTAACCCTAACTCTAACCCTTACCCTAACCCTAACCCTACCTCTAACTCTAACCCTAACCCTAACCCTAACCCTTACCCTAACCCTAACCCTTAGCCTAACCCTAACCCTAACCCTAACCCTACCCTTACCCCTAAGCCTAACTCTTACCCTTACCCTAACCATAACCCTAACAGTAACCCTAACCTTTACCCTAACCCTAACCCTAACACTAACCCTAACCCCTACCCTAACCCTTACTCTTACCCTAACCCTAACCCCAAACCTAACACTAAATCTACACCTAAACCTTTCCCTTACCCTAAACCCAACCCTAACCCTAACCCTAATCCTAACCTTAACCCTAAAACTAATACTAACCCTAACCCTAACCCTAACCCTGACCCTTACCCTTACCCTAACCCTAACCCTAAACCTAACCCTAACCTTTACGCTAACCCTAACCCTAAACCTAACCCTAACCCTTACCCTTATCCTAACTCTAAACTTAAACCTAACCCTAACCCTAACCCTAACCCTAACCCTAACCTTAACCTTAAAACTAACACTAACCCTAAACCTAACCCTAACCCTTACCCTTAAGCTAACCCTAACCCTAAACCTAACCCTAACCCTAACCCTAACCCTAACCCTAACCTTTACGCTAACCCTAAACCTAACCCTAACCCTTACCCTTACCCTAACTCTAACCTTAAAGCAAACCCTAACCCCAACCCTAACCCTAACCCTTTCCCTTGCCCTAACCCTAACACTAAACTTAACCCCAAACCTAAACACAAACCTAACCCTAACCCTAACGCTTACCCTTACCCTAACCCTAACCCTAACCATAACACTTACCCTTAACCTAACCCTAAACCAAACCCTAACACTAACCCTTACCCTAACCCTTACCCTAACCGTAACTCTAACCCTTACCCTAACCCTAACCCTATCCCTAACGCTTACTCTTACCCTAACCCTAACCCTACGTCTACCCCTAAACCTAACCCTAACACTAAACCTTACCCTAACCGTAAAGCTAACCCTTAGCCTAACCCTAACCCTAACCCTAAACTTAACCCTAACCCTAACCCTAAACTTAATTCTAATCCTAACCCTAACCCTAACACTTATCCTTACTCTAACCCTAACCCCAAAACTTACCCTAACCCTAACCCCTATCCTAATCCTTACCCTTTCCCTAACCCTAACACTAACCGTAACCTTAAACCTAAACCTAACCCTAACCGAAAACCTTACCCTTACCCTAACCCTAAACCTAACCCTGCACATAACCCTAATCCTAAACTTAATCCTAACCCTCACCCTTATCCTAACCCTAAATCTAACCTTAACCCTAACCTCTAACACTAACCCTAACCCTTACCCTTAGACTAACCCTAACCCTAACCCTAACCCTAACACTTAACCTTACCCTAACCCTAAGCCTAACACTAACCCTTACCCTTAACCTAACCCTACCCCTAACACTAACCCTTACCCTTAACCTAACCCTAACCCTAAACCAAAACTTACCCTTACCCTAACCCCAACCCTAACCCTAACCCTAACACTTACCCTTTCCCTAACACTAACCCTAACCCTAAACCTTACCCTAACCCTAACCCTTACCCTAACCCTAACATTAAACCTAACCCACACCCTAACCCTAACCCTAACCATAACCCGAACCCTAACACCTAACCCTAACCCTAACCCTCACCCTAACGCTAACCCTAACCCTTACCCTTACCCTAACACTAACCTTAACCCTTACCCTTACCTTAACTCTAACACTAACCTTAACCCAAATCCTAAACCTAGCCCTAACCCTTACCCTTACCCTAACCCTAACCCTAACCCTAACCCTAACCCTAAACCTTACCCTAACCCTAACCCTAACCATAAACCTTACTTTTACCCTAAACCTAACCCTAACCCTTACCCTAACCCAAACCCCAAACCTAAACCTATCCCTTACCCTTACCTTAACCATAACCCTAACCCTAAACCTAACACTAACCCTAACCCTAACCCTTACCCTAACCCTAACCTTAACAATAACACTAACACTAACCCTAACCTTAACCTTAACCCTAACCCTAACCCTTACCCTTACCATAACCCTAACCTTAAACCTAACCCTGACCCTAAACCTAACCCTTACCCTTACCCTAATGCTAAACCTAACCCTAAACATTACCCTTACCCTAACCCTAACCCTAACCTTAATGCTAACCCTAAGCCTAAACCTAACCCTTACCCTTACCCTAAACCTAACCCTAACCCTAACCTTAACCCTTACCCTTACCCTAACTCTAACCTTAAACCTAAACCTAACCCTAACCCTAACCGTTACCCTTACCCTAACTCTAACCTTAAACCTAAACCTAACCCTAACCCTAACCCTAACCCTTACCCTTGCCCTAACCCTAACCCTAAACTTAACCCCAACCCTAAACACAAACCTAACCCTAACCCTAACACTAACCCTTACCCTAACCCTAACCCTATCCCTAACCCTTACTCTTACCCTAACCCTAACCCTACCTCTAACCCTAACCCTAACCCTAACCCTAACCTTAACCCTAACCCTAACCCTAAAATTAATTCCAATCCTAACCCTAACCCTAACCCTTATCCTTACTCTAACCCTAACCCTAATCCCGAAACTTACCCTAACCCTAACCCTAACAGTAACCCTTACCCTAATCCTTACCCTTTCCCTAACCCTAACCATAACCCTAACCTTAACCCGAACCCTAACTCTAACCCTAAACCTTACCCTTAACCTAAACCTGACCCTAAACCTAACCCTAACCCTTACCCTTAGCCTAACCCTAACGCTAACTCTAACCCTAACCCTAACCCTAACCCTAACCCTAACCCTAAATCTTACTTTTATCCTAAACCTAACCCTAACCATTACCCTAACCCTAACCCTAAACCTAACCCTATCCCTTAACCTTACCTTAACCATAACCCTAACCCTAAACCTAACCTAACCGTAACCCTAACACTTACCCTTAACCTAACCCTAAACTTAACCATAACCCTAACACTTACGCTAACTTTAACCCTAACCCTAACCCTAACCCTTACAGTTACGCTACCCCTAACCTTAAACCTAACCCAGACCCTAACCCTAACCCTTACCCTTACCCTGACGCTAACCCTAACCCTAACCCTCACCCTTACCCTAACCCTAACCCTAACCTTAATGCTAACCCTAACCCTAAACCTAACCCTTACCCTAACCCTAACCCTAACCCTAATCCTTACCCTAACCATAATCCTAACCCTAACCCTAACACTTACCCTTTCCTAACCCTGAACCTAACCCTAACCCTAACCCTAAACCTTATCCTTACCCTTACCCTAACTCTAACCCTATCCCTAAACCTAACCTTAACCCTAACCCTAACCCTTAACCTAACCCTTACCCTTACCCTAACCCTAACCCTAAACCTAACCCTAACCCTAAACCTGACCCCAACCGTTACCCTTACCCTAAACCTAACCCTAACCCTAACCTTAATCCTAGCCCTTACCCTTACCCTAACCCTAACCCTAACCCTAACCTTAACCCTAACCCTAACCCTTACCCTAAACCTAACTCTAAACCTAAACCTAACCGAAACCCTTACACTTACCCTAAACCTAACCCTAAACCTAACCCTATCTCTAACACTTACCCTAACCCTAACCCTAATCCTAACCCTTACCCTTAACCTAACCCTAACCCTAACCCTTACCCTTACCTAACACTAACCCTAAACTTAATGCGAACACTAACCCTAACCCTAACCCTTACCCTAACCCTAACTGAAACCCTAATTCTTACCCTAACCCTAACCTTAACAATAACCCTAACCCCAAACCTAAACCTTAACCTTACCCTTACCCTAACCCTAACCCTACCCCTTACCTTAACCCTAATCCTAACCCTAAACCTAAAACTTAGCCTTACCCTAACACTAACCATAAACCTAAACCTAACCCTAACCCTAAAACTTACCCTTACCCTAAACCTAACCCTAACCCTAACCCTAACCCTAAGCCTTAAATTTACCCTAACCCTAACCCTAACCATAACCCTAACCCCTAACCCCTAACCCTAACCCTTACGCTAACCCGAACCCTAAACCTAAACCTTACCCTTACCCTAACCCTAACCCTACCTCTAACCCTAACCCTAACCCTAAACCTAACCCTTACCCTAACCCTAACCCTAACCCTTTGCCTAACCCTAACCCTAACCTTAACCCTAAACCTAACCCTAACCCTAACCCTTACCCTTACCCTAACCCTAACCCTAACCCTAACCCTTACTCTTAACCTAACCCTAACCCCAAACATAACACTAAACCTATCCCTAAACCTTACCCTTACCCTAAACCTAACCCTAACCCTTATCCTAACCCTATCCCTATTCCTAACCCTAACCCCTACACCTAACCCTAACCCTAAACCTTACCCTTACACTAACCCATAACCTAACCCTAATCCTAACCCCTAACCCTAACCCTAACCCTAACCCTTACCCTTACCCTAACCCTAACCTAAACTTAAACCTAAACCTAAAACTAACCCTAACCCTAACCCTTACCCTAACCCTAACCCTAACACTAACCTTAACCCCAACCCTAAACCCAAACCTAACCCTAACCCTAACGCTTACCCTTACCCTAACCCTAACCCTAACCCTAACACTTACCCTAACCCTAACCCTAACCCTAACCCTAACCCTAACCCTAACGCTAACCCTTACCCTAACCCTAACACTTACCCTAACCCTAAGCCTAACCCTTACCCTAATCCTAAACAAAACCCGAATCCTAACCCCTAACCCTAACCCTAACCCTCACCTTAACGATAACCCTAACCCTTACCCTTACCCTAACCCTAACCCTAAACCTAACCCTTACCCTTACCCTAACCCTAACACTAACCTAAACCCAAACCCTAAATCTAACCTTAACCCTTACTTTACCCTAACCCTAACCCTAATCCTAAACCTAACCATAACCCTAACCCTTACCGTAACCCTAACCCTTACCCTAACCCTAACCCTAAACCTAACCTTAACCCTAACTCTTACACTTACCCTAACCCTAACCCTAACCCTAAACCTAACAGTAAACCTAACCCTAACCCTTAAACTTACCCTAATCCTAACCCTAAACCTAACCCTAACCCTAACCCTAATCCTAAACCTTACTTTTACCCTAAACCTACCCTAACCCTTACCCTAACCCTAACCCTAACCCTAACCCTTACCCTTACCTTAACCATAACCCTAACTCTAAAACTAACCCTAAACCTAACCCTTAACCTTACCCTAACCCTAACCTTATCCATAACCCTAACACTAACCCTAACCTTAACCCTAATCCTAACCTTAACCCAAACCCTTACCCTTACCCTAACCCTAACCTTAAACCTAAACCGAACCCTAACCCTAACCCTTACCCTTATCCTAACCCTAACCCTAAACCTAACCCTTTCCCTGACCCTAACCCTAACCCTAACCTTATTGATAACCCTAACCCTAAACCTAACCCTTACCCTAAACCTAACCCTAACCCTAATCCTTACCCCAACCCTAATCCTAACCCTAACCCTTGCTCTTTCCTAACCCTAACCCTAACCCTAACCCTAACGATAAACCTTACCCTTACCCTTTCCCTAACCTTAACCCTAAACTTAACCCTAACTGTAACCCTAAACCTAACACTTACCCTTACCCTAAATCTAACCCTAAATCTAACCCTAACCCTAACCATTACCCTTACCCTAAACCTAACCCTAACCTTAACCATAGCCTCACCCTTACCCTAACCCTAACCCTAACCCTAACCTTAACCCTAACCCTAAACCTTAACCTTAACCTTGCCCTAACCCTAACCCTAAACCTAACCCTAACCCTAACCCTAACCCATACCCTTACACTAACCCTAACCCTAAACTTAACCCTAAACCTAACCCTTACCCTAACCCTAACCCTAACCCTAAACCTAACATAGCCCTTGCCCTACCCTAACTCTAACATTAAACCTAACCCTAAACCTAACCCTAACCCTAAACCTTACCCTATCCCTAACCCTAACCTTAACCCTAATCCTAACACTTACCCTTACCCTATCCCTAAACCTAACCCTTATCCTTACCCTAACCCGAACCCTAACCTTAATGCTAACCCTAATCCTAACCCTTACCCTTTCCCTAACCCGAACCCTAACGCTAACCCCAAACTTAAACCTTATCCTTATCCTTACCCTAACCCTTACCCTAACCCCTAACCCTAACCCTTACACTAACCCGAACCCTAAACCTAAACCTTACCATTACCCTAACCCTAACCCTAAACCTAACCCTTACCCTAAACCTAACCCTAACCCTTTCCCTAACCCTAACCCTAACCTTAATCCTAAACCTAACCCTAACCCTTACCCTTACCCTAACCCTAACCCTAACCCTTACTCTTACCCTAACCCTAACCCCAAACCTAACACTAAACCTATCCCTAAACCTTAGCCTTACCCTAAACCTAACCCTAAACCTTATCCTAACCCTATCCCTAAACCTAACCCTAACCCCTACAGCTAACCCTAACCCTAAACCTTACCCTTACCCTAACCCATAAACTAACCCTAACCCTAACCCTAACCCCTAACCCTAACCCTAACCCTAACCCTTACCCTTACCTTAACCCTAACCTAAACTTAAACCTAAACGTAAAACTAACCCTAACCCTAACCCTTACCCTAACCCTAACCCTGGACCTAACCCTAACCCTAACCCTTACCCTTTACCTAATCGTAACCCTAACCCTAAACTTAACCCTAAACCTAACACTAACCATAACCCTAACCCTAATTCTAACCCCTAACCCTTACCCTAACCCTAACACTTACCCTAACCCTAACCCTAACCCTTACCCTAACCCTAACCCTAACACGAACCCTAACCCCTAACCCTAACCCTAACCCTCACCTTAAGGCTAACCCTAATCCTTACCCTTACCCTAACCCTAACCCTAACCCTAACCCTAACCCTAACACTTACCCTTACCCTAACCCTAACACTAACCTTAACCCAAACCCTAAATCTAACCGTAACCCTTAATTTACCATAACCCTACCCCTAACACTATCCCTAACCCTAAACCTTACCCTTACCCTAACCCCAAACCTACCTCTAACCCTAACCCTAAACCTAAACCTAACCCTAACCCTAAATTTTACCCTAACCCTAACCCTAACCCTAACCCTTACCCTTACCCTAACCCTAACCCTAACACTAACCCTAAACTTAAACCTATTCCTAACCCTAACCCTAACCCTTACTCTTACACTAACCTTAAACCTAAACCTAACCCTTCCCCTTACCCTAACCCTAACCTTAACCCTAACCCTAACTCAAACCCCTAACCCTAACCATAACCCTAACTGTACCCCTTAGCCTTACCCTAAACCTAACCCTAACCCTAACCCTTAACCTAAACCTAACGCTAACCCTTACCCTAACCCTAACCCTAAACCTAACGCTTACTCTAACACTAACCCTTACCCTAACCTTAACCCTAAACCCTACCCTTACCCTAACTGTACCCTTAAATCTAATCCTAACCCTAACCCTAAACCTAACCCTTACCATTACACTAACCCTAACCCTAACCCGAACCCCAACCCTTACCCTAACCCTTACCCTTACCCTAACCCTAACCCTACCTCTAACTCTAATCCTAACCCTAAGCTTAACCCTTACCCTAACTCTAACCCTAACCCTTAGCCTAACCCTAACCTTAACCCTTACCCTTTCCTAACCCTAAACCTAACCCTAACGCTAAACCTTATCCTTACCCTTACCCTAAACCTAACCTTAACCCTAACCCTAACCTTAAAACTATCCCTAACCCTAACCCTAATCCTAACCCTTACCCTTACCCTAACCCTAACCCTAAACCTAACCCTAACCCTAACCCTAACCCTAACCCTTACCCTTACCCTAACCCTAACCCTAAACCTAACCTTAACCCTAGCCCTTAGCCTTACCCTAACCCTAACCCTAACCCTAACCTTAAACCTAACCCCAACCTTAACCCTAACCCTAACCCTAACCATAAACCTTACCCTTACCTAACCCTAACCCTAAACCTAACCCTAAACGTAACCCTAACCCTAACCTTACCCTTACCCTAACCCTAACGTTAAACCTAACCCTAACTTTTACCCTAACCCTAACCCTCACCCTAACCCTTACCCTTACCCTAACTTTAACCTACCCCTAACCCTAACCCTAACCCTAAACCTTACCCTTACCCTAACCCTTACCCTAACCCTAAACTTAAACTTAACCCTAAACCTAACCCTAACCCTTACCCTTACCCTAACTCTAAACCTAACCCTAACCCTAACACTTACACTTACCCTAACCCTAACCCTAGACCTAACCCTAAACCTAACCCTAACCCTAACCCTTACCCTAACCCTAACCCTAATCCTAATCCTTACCCTTACCCTAACCCTAACCCTAACCCTTACCCTTATGTAACCCTAACCATAAACTTAATGCTATCCCTAACCCTAACCCTAACCCTTACCCTGATCCTAACCCTAACCCTAATTCTTACCCTAACCCTAACCCTAACAATAACCATAACCCCAAACTGAACCTTCCCCTTCCCCTTCCCCCAAACCTACCCCTAACGCTAACCCTAACCTTAACCCTAATCCTAACCCTAAACGTAAACCTTACCCTTACCCTAACACTAACCCTAAAACTAAACCTAATCCTAACCCTAACCCTAAACCTTACCCTTACCCTTACCCTAACCCTAACCCTAATCCTGTCCCGAACCCTTACCCTTAACCTAACCCTAACCCTAACCTAACCCTAACCCTAACCTAACCCTAACCCTAACCCTAACACTAACCCTAACCCCAACTCTAAATCTAACCCTAAACCTTACCCTTACCCTAACCCTAACCATTACATTAACCCTAAACCTAACCCTAACCCAAACCCGTACCCTAACCCTAATCCTTATCCTAACCCTAACCCTAACCCTAAACCTTACCCTTACTCTAAACCTAACCCTAACCCTAACCCTAACCCTAAACCTTACCCTAAACCTAACCCTAACCATTAACTTAACCCTAACCCTAACCATAACCCCTAACCCTTACCTTACCCTAACCTTAACCCTAAACCTAACCCTTACCCTTACCCTAACCCTAACTCTAACCCTAACCCCTAACCCTAAACCTAACCCTAACCCTAAAACTAAACTTTACCCTAACCCTAACCCTAATCCTTCCACTAACCCTAACACTAACCTTAACCCCTAAACCTCACCCTAAACCTAACGCTCACCCTAACCCTAAACCTAACCCTACCCCTAACCCTTACCCTAACCCTAACCCTAACTCTAACCCTTAGCTTTACCCTAACCCTAACCCTAACGCTTACCCTAACCCTAACCGTAATCCTTACCCTTACCCTAACCCTAAACCTAACCCCTAACCCTAACGCTCACCCTAACCCTAACCCTAACCCTAAACCTTACCCTAACCCTAACCCTAACCATTACACTTACCCTAACCCTAACCCTAATCCTAACCCTATCGCTTAGCCTAACCCTAAACCTAACCCTTACCCTAACCCTAACCATTACCCTTACCCTAACCCTAACCCTAACCCTTACCCTAACCCTAACCCTAACCCTTAGCCTTACCCTAACCCTAACCCTAACCATTACCCTAACAATAACCCTATCCCTTACCCTAACCCTAACACTAACCCTAACCCATAACCCTAACCCTAACCCTAACACTCAACCTAACCCTAACCCTAACCCTAACCCTAACCCCAACCCTAAACCTAACCGTAACCCTAACCCTAACCGTAACCCTTACCTTACACTAACCCTAACCCTAACCCTAACCCTTATCCTTACCCTAACCCTAACCCTAACACTAACCCTAAATTTTACCCTCACCCTAACCTAACCCTTACCCTAAACCTAACCCTGACCCTAAACTTAACCCCTAACCCTACCCATTACCCTAACCCTAACCCTAACCCTAAACCAAAACCTTATCCTAAACCTAACCCTTAGCTTAACCCTAACCCTAACCCTAAACTTAACCGTAACCCTAACCCTAACCCTTATCGTTACCCGAACCCTAACCCTACCCTAACATTGACCCTAACCCTAACCCTAACCCTAAACCTTACCCTTACCCTAACCCTAACCCTAACCCTAAACCTAACCCTAAACCTAAACCCTAACCCTACCCCTTACCCTAACCCTAACCTTATCCCTAACCCTAAACCTTACCTTTACCCTAACCCTAACCCTAAACTTAACCCTAAACCAAACACTAACCCTAAACCTAACCCTTACACTAACCCTAACCCTAACCCTAAACCTAACCCTTACCCTTACCCTAAACCTTACCCTTACCCTAACCCTAACCCTAACCTTAATGCTAACCTTAAACCTAACCCTAACCCTAACCCTAACCCTAATCCTTACCATTTCCCTAACCCTAACACTAACCCAAACCCTAAACCTTACCCTTCCCTTACCCTAAACCTAACCCTAACCCTAACCTTCACCCTAACCCTAACCCTAACCCTAAACCTTAACCTTACCCTAACCCTAAGCCTAAGCCTTACTCTTACCCTAACCCTAACCCCAAACATAACCATAACCCGAACCCTAAACCTTACCCTTACCCTAAACCTAAACCTAACCCTAACACTAACCCTAACCCTAAACCTTAAACTTACCATAAACCTAACCCTAACCCTTACCTTAACCCTAACCCTAACCCTAACACCTAACCCTAACCCTAACCCTAACCCTTACCCTTACCCTAATACTAACCCTAAACTTAACCCTAAACCTAACACTAACCCTAACCCTTACCCTAACCCTAACCCTGAACCTAACCCTAACCCTAAACCTTACCCTTACCCTAACCCTAACCCTAACCCTAAACTTAACCTTTACATTAACCAAAACCATAACCTAACCCTTACCGTTACCCTAACTCTAACCTTGAACCTAATCCTAACCCTAACCCTAACCCTTACCCTTACCCTTACCCTAACTCTAACTATAAACTTAACCCCAACCCTAAACCCAACCCTAACCCTAACCCTAACAGTTACCCTTACCCTAACCTTAACCCTAACCCTAACACTTACCCTTACCCTAACCCTAACCCTAACCCTAACCCTAAACCTAACTTTTACCCTAACCCTAACCTTAATCCTAACCCTAACACTAACCCTTACCCTAAACCTAACCCTAACCCTAAACCTAACCCCTAACCCTACCCCTTACCCTAACACTAACCCTAACACTAACACTAACCCTAAACCTTACACTAACCCTAATCCTTAGTCTAACCCTAACACTAACCCTAACCCTAACACTACCCGTAACCTTAACCCTAACCTATCCCTAACCCTATGATTACCCTTACCCTAAACTTAACCCTAAACATAACACTTACCCTTACCCTAATCTTAACACTAACCCTAATCCCAAACCCTAACCCTTACCCTAACCCTTACCCTAACACTAACACTAACCCTAAAACCTAACCCTAACCCTAACCCTAACGCTCACCATAACGCTAACCCTATCCATAGCCCTTACCGTAACCCTAAACCTCACTCTAACACTTAGCCTTACCCTAACCCTAACTCTAAACCTTACCCTCACCCTAACTCTAACACTTACCCTAACCCTAACACTAAATCTAACCCCTAACCCTAACCCTAACCTAACACTAACCCTTACCCTAACCCTATCCCTAAACCTTACACTTACCCGAACCCTATTACTAACCCTAATCCCTAACCCTAACACAAACCCTAACGCTAACAATAACCCTAACCCTAACCCTTACCGTAACCCTAAACCTCACTCTAACCCTTAGCCTTGCAATAAAACTAACCCTAACCTTAAACCTTACCCTAATCTTAACCCTAACCCTTACCCTAACCCTAACACTTACCCTAACCCTAACCCTAACCCTTACCCTAACCCTAAACCTAACACGAACCCTAACCCCTAACCCTAACCCTAACCCTCACCTTAAGGCTAACCCTAACCCTTACCCTTACCCTAACCCTAACCCTAACCCTAACACTTACCCTTACCCTAACCCTAACACTAACCTTAACCCAAACCCTAAATCTAACCGTAACCCTTAATTTACCATAACCCTAACCCTAACCCTATCCCTAACCCTACACCTTACCCTTACCCTAACCCCAAACCTACCTCTAACCCTAACCCTAAACCTAACCCTAACCCTAACACTTAACTGTACCCTACCCTAAACCTAACCCTAACCCTAACTTTTACCCTAACCCTAACCCTAACCGTAACCCTTACCCTTACCCTAACCCTAACCCTAACCCTAACCCTAACCCTTACCCTTACCCTAACCCTAACCCTAACACTAACCCTAAACTTAAACCTAATCCTAACCATAACCCTAACCCTTACTCTTACACTAACCTTAAACCTAAACCCAACCCTTCCCCTTACCCTAACCCTAACCTTAACCCTAACCATAACTGTAACCCCTAACCCTAAACATAACCCTAAATGTAACCCTTAGCCTTACCCTAAACCTAACCCTAACCCTAACCCTTAACCTAAACCTAACGCTAACCCTTACCCTAACCCTAACCCTAAACCTAACGCTTACCCTAACACTAACCCTTACCCTAACCTTAACCCTAAACCCTACCCTTACCCTAACTGTACCCTTAAATCTAATCCTAACACTAACCCTAAACCTAACCCTTACCATTACACTAACCCTAACCCTAACCCGAACCCCAACCCTTACCCTAACCCTTACCCTTACCCTAACCCTAACCCTACATCTAACTCTAATCCTAACCCTAAGCTTAACCCTTACCCTAACTCTAACCCTAACCCTTAGCCTAACCCTAACCCTAACCTTAACCCTAACCATAACCCTAACCCTAACCCTTACCCTTACCCTAACCCTAACTCTAAACCTAAACCTAAACCTAACCGTAAACCTAACCCTTATCCTTACCCTAACCATAACCCTAACCCTAACCTTAACCCTTACCCTTTCCTAACCCTAAACCTAACCCTAACGCTAAACCTTACCCTTACCCTTACCCTAAACCTAACCCTAACCCTAACCCTAACCTTAACCCTATCCCTAACCCTAACCCTAATCCTAACCCTTACCCTTACCCTAACCCTAACCCTAAACCTAACCCTAACACTAAACCTAACCCTAACCCTTACCCTTACCCTAACCCTAACCCTAAACCTAACCTTAACCCTAGCCCTTACGCTTACCCTAACCCTAACCCTAACCCTAACCTTAAACCTAACCCCAACCTTAACCCTAACCCTAACCCTAACCATAAACCTTACCCTTACCCTAACCCTAACCCTAAACCTAACCCTAAATGTAACACTAACCCTAACCTTACCCTTACCCTAACCCTAACGGTAAACCTAACCCTAACCTTTACCCTAACCCTAACCCTCACCCTAACCCTTACCCTTACCCTAACTTTAACCTACCCCTAACCCTAACCCTAACCCTAAACCTTACCCTTACCCTAACCCTTACCCTAACCCTAAACTTAAACTTAACCCTAAACCTAACCCTAACCCTTACCCTTACCCTAACTCTAAACCTAAACCTAACCCTAACACTTACATTTACCCTAAGCCTAACCCTAAACCTAACCCTAAACCTAACCCTAACCCTAACCCTTACCCTAACCCTAACCCTAACCCTAATCCTAACCCTTACCCTTACCCTAACCCTAACCCTAACCCTTACCCTTATGTAACCCTAACCATAAACTTAATGCTATCCCTAACCCTAAACCTAACCCTTACCCTAATCCTAACCCTAACCCTAATTCTTACCCTAACCCTAACCCTAACAATAACCATAAACCCAAACTGAACCTTCCCCTTCCCCTTCCCCCAAACCTACCCCTAACGCTAATCCTAACCTTAACCCTAATCCTAACCCTAAACCTAAACCTCACCCTTACCCTAACACTAACCCTAAAACTAAACCTAATCCTAACCCTAACCCTAAACCTTACCCTTACACATACCCTAACCCTAACCCTAATCCTGTCCCGAACCCTTACCCTTAACCTAACCCTAACCCTAACCCTAACCTAACCCTAACCCAAACCTAACCCTAACCCTAACCCTAACCCTAAACCTAACCCTAACCCCAACTCTAAATCTAACCCTAAACCTTACCCTTACCCTAACCCTAACCCTTACCCTAACCCTAAACCTAACCCTAACCCAAACCCGTACCCTAACCCTAATCCTTATCCTAACCCTAACCCTAACCCTAACCCTAACCCTAAAGCTTACCCTTACTCTAAACCTAACCCTAACCCTAACCCTAACCCCTAACCATAACCCTAACCCTAACACTAACCCACTAACCCTAACCCTAACCCTAACCCTAACCCTAACACTTACCCTAACCCTAACCCTAACCCTAACTTTTACCCTAACCCTAACCCTAACCCTAACCCTTACCCTTACCTAACCCTAACCCTAACCCTAAACCTAACACTTACCCTTACCCTAACCCTCAACCTAACTTTCACCATAACCCTAATACTAACCCTAACCATAACCCTTACCCTAAACCTAACCCTAACCCTAAACCTAACCCCTAACCCTACCCCTTACCCTAACACTAACCCTAACTCTAAACCTAAACCAATCCCTTACCCTAAACCTAACCCTTAGCCTAACCCTAACCCTAACCCTAACCTGAACACTAACCCTAACCCTAACCCTTATCTGAACCCTAACCCTAACCCAAACCTTAACCCTAACCCTAACACTTACCCCTATCCTAAGCCTAACCCTAAACGTAACCCTACCTCTAACCCTAACCCTAACCATTACCCTTACCATAAACTCACCCTAACAGTAATCCTAACCCTAACCTTTACCATAACCCTTACCTTAACCCTAACCTTAACCATAAACCTAACCCTTACCCTAACCCTAATTCTAACCATTAGCCTTACCATAACCCTAACTCTAACCCTTACCCTACACCTATCCCTAACCCTTACCCTAATCCTAACACCAATCCTAACCCCTAACCCTAACCCAAACCCTCAGTCAAACCCTAACCCTAACCCTAACCCTTACCGTAACCCTAACCCTCACACTAACCCTTAGCTTTGACCTAAACCTAACCCTAATCCTAAAGCTTACCCTAACCCTAACCCTAACCATAACCCTTACCCTAACCCTAACACTAACCCTAACCCCTAACCCTAACACTAACCCTAACACTAACCCTTACCCTAACCCTAACCCTAACCCTTACTCTTACCCTAACCCTAACCCTAACCCTCACCATAACCCTAACCCTAAACTGACCCCTAAAACTAACCCTAACCCTAACCCTTATCCTTACCCTAACTCTAACCTTAAACCTAACATTAACCCTAGCCCTAACCCTAACCCTTAGCCTTACCCTAACCCTTACCTTAACCCTAACCCTAACCATAAACCTTACCCTTACCCTAAACTAACCCTAAAACTAACCCTAACCTTACACTTACCCAAACCCTACACCTTACCCTAACTCTAAACCTAACCCTAAACTTAACCCTAAACCAGCCCTAACCCTAGCCCTTACCCTAACCCTAATACTAAACTTAAACCTAAACCTAACCCGAAACCTAACACGAACACTGACCCTAACCCTAACCCTAACTCGAACCCTAACCCTAAACCTAACCCTAACCCTAAACCTTACCCTGACCCTAACCCTAATCCTAACCCTTAACCTTACCCTAACCCTTACCCTTACCCTAACCCTAACGCTAACCTTAATGCTAAACCTAAACCTAACCCTAACCCTAACCCTTAACCTAACCCTAACCCTAACCATAATCCTTACCCTAACCCTAACCCTAACGCTTACCCTTTCCCTAAACCTAACCCTAACCCTAAAACGTAACCTTACCCTAACCCTAACCCTTAACCTAAACCTAACCCTAACCCTAACCCTAAACCTTACCCTTACCCTAAACCTAACCCTAACCCTAACCCGAACCCTAAGCCTTAAACTTACCCTTACCTTAACCCTAACCCTAACACTAAATTTAACCCTAACCCTCACCCTAACCATAACCGTTACCCTTACCCTAATCCTAACCCTAACCCTAACCCTAGCTCTAAACTTAACCCTAAACCTAACACTAACCCTAACCCTAACCCTTAACCTAACCCTAACCCTTACCCTTACCATAACCCTAACCCTAACCCTAACCCTAACCCTAACGCAAACCCTAACCTAGTTCTAAACTTAAACCTAACCCTAACCCTAACCCTAACTCTAAACCAAACCCTAACCCTAAACCTAACCCTTACCCTTAGCCTAAGCCTAACCCTAACCTTAACCCTACCCCTAACCCTTATCCTTACCCTAACCCTAACACTAACTTTTACCCTAACACTAACCCTAACCCAAACCCTTACCCTAAACCTAACCCTAACCTTAAACCTACCCCTTATCCTAACCCTAACCCTAACCCTAACTCTAAACCAAACCCTTACCCTAACCCTAACCCTTAGACTAACCCTAACCCTAACCCTAACCTTAACCCTAATCCTAACCCTTACCCCTACCCGAACGCTACCCCTACCCCTAACCTTAACCCTAACCCTAACCCTAACGCTTACCCTTACCCTGACCCTAACCCTAAACCTAACCCTAACCCTAATCCTAACCCTAACCCTTACCCTTTCCCTAACCCTAACCCTAACCCTAACCTTAACCTTACCCTTAACCAAACCCTAACCCTAACCCTAACCCTAACCCAAACCCTAAACCTTACCCTTACCCTAACCCTAACCCTAACCCTAATGCTAACCCTAACCCTTACTCTAACTCTAAACTTTACCCAAACTGTAAACCTAACCCTAATCCTTACCCTAACCATAAACCTAACCCTAACCCTTACCCTTTCCCTAACTCTAACCCTAACCCTAAACCTAATCCTTACCCTTACCCTAAACCTAACCCTAACCCTTACCTTAACCCTAACCCTAACCCTAACCCCTAACCCTAACCCTAACCCTAACACTAAACCTAACCCTAACCCTAACCCTTACCCTTACCCTAACCTAAACCTAACCCTAACCCTAACCCTTACCCTTACCCTAACCTAAACCTAAAGTTAACACTAAACCTAACACTAACCCTAACCCTTACCCTTATCCTAACCCTAACGCTAACCCTAACCCTAATCTTAACCCTAACCCTAACCCAAACCCTTACCCTAACCCCAACCCTTAGCCTAACCCTAATCCTAACCCTAACCCTAACACTAACACTAACACTTACCCTAACGCTAACCCTAACCCTTAGCCTAACCCTAACCCTAAACCTAACCTTAACCCTAACCCTAACCCTAACCCTAATGTTAACCCTAAACGTAACCCTAACTCTTACCCTAACCCTAAAACTTAGCCTAACCCTAACCCTAACCCTAATCTTAACCCTAACCCTAACCCTAACCCTTACCCTTACCCTAACCTTAACCCTAAACCTAACCCTTACCCTTACCCTAAACCTAACCCTAACCCTAACCCTAACCCCTAACCCTAACCCTAACCCTAGCCCTAACTCTAACCCTTAGTCTTACCCTAACCTTAACCCTAACCCTAACCCTTACATTAACCCTAACTCTAACCCTTAGCCTTACCCTAACAGTAACGCTAACCCTTATCTAACCCTAACTCTAACCCTTCCACTAACCTAAACACTAACTTTAACCCCTAACCCTAACCCTAACCCTAAGGCTCACCCCAACCCTAAGCCTAAGCCTAACCCTAACCCTTTCCCTAACTCTAACCGTAACTCTAACACTTAGCCTTACCCTAACCCTAACCCTAAGCCTTCCCCTATCCCCAAACCTAACCCTCACCCTAACCCTAAACCTGACCCTAACCCCTATCCCTAACCCTAACGCTAACGCTAACGCTCACCCTAACCCTAACCCTTCCCCTAACCCCAACCCTAACCCTTACCCTAACCCTAAAACTAACCCTAACCGCTGACCCTAACCCTAACGCTAACGCTCACCCTAACCCTAACCCTAACCCTAACCCTAACCATTACACTTAGCCTAATCCTAACCCTAACCCTAACCCTATCCCTTAGCCTAAGCCAACCCTAACCCTTACCCTACCCCTAACCCTAACACTAACAGTTAGCCTTACCCTAACCCTAACCCTAACTCTGCCCCTAACCACAACCCTAACCCTTACCGTAACCCTAAACCTAACCCTAACACCTAACCCTAACCCTAACCTTAACGCTAACCTTTACCCTTACCCTAACACTAACCCTAACTCTAACCCTAACGCTCACCCTAATCCTAACCCTAACCCTTACCCTAACCCTAACCCTAACCATTATCCTTATACTAACCCTAACCCTAACCCTAACCCCAACTCTAAATCTAACACTAAACCTTACCCTTAACCTAAACCTAACCCTTAACCTAACCCTAACCCTAACCCTAACCCTTACCCTAACCTTAATCCTTACCCTAACCCTAACCCTAAACCTAACCCTAAACCTTACCCTTACCCTAAACCTAACCCTAACCCTAACACTAACCCTAACCCTAAACCTTACTCTTACACTAAACCTAACCCTAACCCTTATCTTAACCCTAACAAAAACCCTAACCCCTAACCCTAACCCTAACCCTGAACCTTACCCTTACCCTAACCATAAACCTAACCCTAACCCTCACCCTAACCCTGAAACTTACCCTTACCATAACCCTTAACCTTACCCTAACCCTAACCCTAAACTTAATCCTAAACCTAACACTAACCCTGACCCTAACCCTTACCCTAACCGTACCCCTGAACCTAACCCTAACCCTAAACGTTACTCTTACCCTAAACCTAACCCTAAACCTAACCCTAACCCTAACACTTACCCTAACCCGAACCCTAACCCTAACCGTAAACCTAACCCTAACCCTAACCCTAACTCTTACCCTTACCCTAACACTAACCCTAACCATAACCTTTACACTAACCCTAACTCTTACCCTTACCCTAACTCTAAAGTTATACCTAACATTCACTCTGACCTTAACCCTAACCCTAACCCTAACCCTAACCCTAACTCTTAGCCTTACCTTAACACTAACCCTAACCATAACCTTTACGCTAACCCTAACCCTTACCCTTACCCTAACTCTAACCTTATACCTAACATTCCGCCTGACCTTAACCCTAACACTAACCCTAACCCTTACACTTACCCTAACACTAACCCTACCTCTAACCCTAACATTAACCCTAAACCTAACCCCAACTCTAAATCTAACCCTAAACCTTACCCTTACCCTAACCCTAACCCTTAAGCTAACCCTAACCCTAACCCTAACCCTTAACCTTACCCTAAACCTAACCCTATCCCTAACACTTACCCTTACCCTTACCCTAACCCTTACCCTAACCCTAACCCTAACCCTTACCCTAACCTTAACTCTAACCCTAACCCCTAACCATAACACTAACCCTAACGCTCACCCTAAACCTAACCTTAAACCTAACCATTACCCTAATCCTAACCCTAACCCTAACCCTAACTCTAACCCGTAGCCTTACCCTAGCCATAATCCTAAAACTTACCCTATCCCTAACTCTAATCCTCAGCCTTACTCTAACCCTAACCCTAACCCTAACCCTTACCCTAACCCTAACCCTAACCCTTACCCTAACCCTAACCCTAACCCTAACCCTAACCCTTACCCTAACCCTAACCCTAACCCTTACCCTAACCTTAACTCTAACCCTAACCCCTAACCATAACACTAACCCTAACGCTCACCCTAAACCTAACCTTAAACCTAACCATTACCCTAATCCTAACCCTAACTCTAAACCTAACCCTAACCCTAACCCTAACCCTTACCCTAACCTTAATCCTTACCCTAACCCTAAACCTAACACTAACCCTAACCGTAACCCTAACCCTTACCATTACCCTAACCCTAACCCTAATCCAAACCCTAAACCAAACCCTAACCCTAATCCTAACCCTTACCCTTACCCTAACTCTAACCTCAAACCTAACCCTAACCCTAACCCAAACCCTTCCCTAACCCTAAACCTAAGCCTAACCCTAACCCTAACGCTAACCCTTACTCTTACCCTAACCTTAACCCCAAACCTAACCCTAACCCTAACAATAAAACCTTACCCTTACCCTAAACCTAACCCTAACCCTTACCCTAACCCTAACCCTTACACTAGCCCTAACACCTAACTCTAAACCTAACCCTAAGCCTTGCACTTACCCTAACCCTAACCGCTGATCCTAATCCTAACCCTAACCTTTACCCTTACCCTAACCCTAACCCTAAACCTAACACTAACCCTAACCCTTACCCTTACCCTAACCCTAAACCTAACCCTAACCCTAACTCTAACACTAACCCTTACCCTACCCCTAAACCTAACCCTAATCCTTAACCTTACCCTAATCCTAACCCTAACCCTTACCCTTACCGTAACCCTATCGCTAATCTTAATGCTATCCCTAACCCTAACGCTAACTCTAACCCTTACCCTAATCCTAAACCTAAACCTACTCCTTTCCCTAACGCTAACCCTAACCCTAACCCTAACCCTAACCTTTACCCTTTCCCTAACCCTAACCCTAACCTTAAAGCTAACCCTAACCCTAACCCTAAACCTTACCCTAACTCTAACCCTTACCCTAACCCTAAACCTAACCCTAACCCTAACCCTTACCCTTACCCTAAACCTACTTCTAACCCTAAACCTAACATTAACCCAAACCCTTACCCTAATCCTAACCGTAACCCTTAGTCTAAACCTAATCCTAACCCTAAACTTAACCGTAACCCTAACCCTAACCCTTACCCATACCCTAAACCTAACCCTAACCTTAACCCTTACTCTTAACCTAACCCTACCCCAAACCTAAACCTAACCCTAACGCTAAAACTTACCCTTACCCTAAACCTAACGCTGAACCTTACCCTAACCCTAACCCTAACCTTAACCCCTAACCCTAAACCTAACTCTAAACTTTACCCTTATCCTATCCTTAACCTAACCCTAACATTAACCCCTAAACCTCACCCTAATCCTAACCCTTCCCCTTACTCTAACCCTAACCCTAACCTTAAACCTAAACCAAACACTAACCCTAACCCTAACCCTTACCCTAACCCTAACCCCAACCCTAAACGTAAACCTAACCCTAAAACTTACCCTTACCCTAACCCTAAACCTAAACCTAACCCTAACCCTAACCCTAATCCTAACCCTTACCCTTACCCTAACCCTAACACTAACCCTTACCCTTACCCTTACCCTAACCCTAAACTTAATGCTAACCGTAAACCTAACCCTTACACTTACCCTAACCCTAAACCTAATCCTTATTCTAACCCTAACCCTAACCCTAACCCTTACCCTTTCCCTATCCCAAACCCTAATCCTAAACCTTACCCTTACCCTTACTCTAACCCTAACCCTAACCCTAACCTTAACCCTAACCCTAACCATAACCCTAACCCTACACCTTACCCTTACCCTAACCCTAACCCTAAACCTAACCCTAACCCTAACCCTAACCCTAAACCTTACACTAACCCTAAACCACACCCTACCCTAACCCTAACCCTAAATTTAACCCTAACCCTAACCATAACCATAACCCTTACCCTTACCCTAACCCTAACCCGAAACCTAACACTAACCCTAAGTCTAATCCTAACTCTTACCCTTACGCTAACCCTAATCGTAACCATAAGCCTAACCTTTACCCTAACACTTACCCTAACCCTAACTATTACCCTTACCCTAACCCTAACCTTAAACCTAACCCTAAACCTAACCCTTACCCTAACCCTAACCCTAAAGCTAACCCTTAAACTTACCCTGACCGTAACCTTACACCTAACCTTAACACTAACCCTAACCCTAACCCTTACCCTTACCGAAACCTCAACCTAACCTTTACCCCAACCGTAAACCTAACCCTAACCCTAACACTAACGCTTACCCTTACCCTAACCCTACTTCTAACCCTAACACTTACCCTTACCCTAACCTTAACCCTAACCCTAACCCTAGCTTTTACCCTAACCCTAACCCTAACCCTAACCCTTGCCCTCACCCTAAACTTAACCCTAACCCTAACCCTTACCCTAAACCTAAACCTAAACCTTACCCTTACCCTAACCCTAACCCTACCTCTAACCCTAACCCTAAACCTACCCCTAACCCATACCCTAACCCTAACCCTAACCATAACATTTACTCTTACCCTAACCCTAACCCTAATCCTAGCTTTTATCCTAACCCTAACCCTAACCCTAAAACTTACCCTAATCCTAACACTAACCCCTAACCCTAATCCTTACCTTAACCCTAACCCTAAACCTTACCCTTACCCTAACCCTAATCCTACCTCTAACCCTAACCCTAACCCGAACCCGAACCGTTACCCTAAACCTAACGCTAACACTTTGCCTAAACCTAACCCTAACCCTAAACTTAAAGCTAAACCTAACCCTAACCCTAATCCTTACCCTTACCCTATCCCCAACCCTAACCCTAACCACAAACCTAACCCTAACTGTAACACTAAGCCTTATCCTTACCCTAAACCTAACCCTAGCCCTAACCCCTATCCCTAACCCTAAAACTTATCCTTACCCTAAACCTAAACCAAAGCCTAACCCTAAACCTAAACCCTAACCCTAACCCTAACCCTAACCCTAACCCTTACCCTAATCCTAACCCTAAACCTTACCCTTACCGTAACCCTAACCCTAACCTTAATGCTAACCCTAAACCTAACGCTAACCCTAACCTTTACCCTAACCATAAACCTAACCCTAATCCTTACCCTAACCCTTACCCTAACCCTAACCCTAACCCTAACCCTAACCCTTACCCTAACCCTAACCCTAACCCTAACCCTAACACTAACGCTAATCCCTAAACCTAACCCTAAACCTAACGATCACCCTCACCCTAACCCTAACCCTAACCCTTACCGTAACCATAACCCTCACTCTAACCCTTAGCCTTACCCTAACCCTAACCCCTAACCCTAACCCTAACCCTAACACTAACCCTTACCCTAAGCCTAACCCTAACCCTTACCCATACCTGATCCCTAACCCTAAAACTAACCTTTACCCTAAGCCAAACCCTAACTCTAACACTTACCCTTACCCTAAACCTAACCCTAATCATAACTTTTACCCTAACCCTAACCCTAACCCTAACCCTTACCCTAACCCTAACCCTAACCCTAACCCTAACCCTAACACTTACCCTTACCCTAACACTAACCCTAACCCTAACTTTTACCCTACCCCTAACCCTACCTCGAAACCTAACCCTTAACCTAAACCTAACCCTAACCCTAACCGTAACTCTTAGTCTAACCCTATTCCTAACCCTAACCTTAACCGTAACCCTAACCCTAACTCTTACCCTTACCCTAACCCTAACCCTAACCTTAACCATTACTCTTAACCTAACCCTACCCCAAACCTAAACCTAA
This sequence comes from Megascapheus bottae, assembly GCA_024803745.1. Classification (NCBI taxonomy): domain Eukaryota; kingdom Metazoa; phylum Chordata; class Mammalia; order Rodentia; family Geomyidae; genus Megascapheus; species Megascapheus bottae. The sequence goes on along the minus strand of JANJXV010000068.1, from coordinate 3,173,803 downwards.
CCCTAAACCTAAAACTTACCCTTACCCTAAACCTAACCCTGAACCTTACCATAACCCTAACCCTAAACTTAACCCCTAACCCTAACCCTAACTCTAAACCTTACCCTTATCCTTACCCTAAACCTAACCCTAAACCTAACCCTAACCCCTAAACCTCACCCTAATCCTAACCCTTACCCTTACCCTTACCCTAACCCTAACCTTAAACCTAAACCGAACACTAAACCTAACCCTAACCCTTAACCTAACCCTAACCCTAACCCTAAACGTAAACCTAACCCTAAACCTTACCCTTATCATAACCCTAAACCTAAACCTAACCCTAAACCTAACCCTATCCCTAACCTTTACCCTAGCCCTAACCCTAACCCTAACCCTAATCCTAACCATTACCCTTACCCTAACCCTAAACTTAATGCTAACCATAAACCTAACCCTAACCCTTACCCTAACCCTAAACCTAATCCTTATCTAACCCTAACCTTAACCCTAACCCTAACCCTTTCCCTAACCCTAACCCTAAACCTAAACCTTACCCTTACCGTAACCCTAACCCTAAACTTAATGCTAACCCTAACCCTAACGCTAACCCTAACCCTTACGCTAACCCTAAACCTAACCCTAATCCTTACCCTATCCCTAACCCTTACCCTAACCCTAACCCTAACCCTAACACTAACCCTAATCCCTAACCCTAACCCTAAACCTAATAATCACCCTCACCCTAACCCTAAACCTAACACTTACCGTAACCCTAACCCTCACTCTAACCCTTAGTCTTACCCTAACTCTAACCCCTAACCCTAACCCTAACCCTAACACTAACCCTTACCCTAACCCTAACCCTAACCCTTACCCATACCCGATCCCTAACCCTAACCCTAACCTTTACCCTAACACTAACCCTAACCCTAACACTTACCCTTACCCTAAACCTAACCCTAACCCTACCTTTTACCCAAACCCTAACCCTAACACTAACACTAACCCTTACCCTAACCCTAACCCTAACCCTAACCCTAACACTTACCCTTACCCTAACACTAACCCTAACCCTAACTTTTACCCTACCCCTAACTCTAACTCGAAACCTAACCCTTAACCTAAACCTAACCCTAACCCTAAACCTACCCCTAACCCTACCCCTTACCCTATCCCTAAACCAAAACCTAAACCAAACCTTTACCCTAACCCTAAACCTTAGCCTAACCCTAACCCTAACCTTAACCCTAACCCTAACCCTTATCCTTACCCGAAACCTAACCCTAACCCTAACCTTAACCCTAACCCTAACCCTAACCTTACCCTTACCTTAACCCTAATCCTAAACCGAACCCTAACCCTAACCCTTACCCTTACCCTAACCCTAACCTTAAACCTAACCCTAAACCTAACCCTAACCCTTACCCTTACCCTAACCCTAATGCTAACCCTAACCTTTGCCCTAACCCTACCATAACCTTAGCATTAATGCTAACCCTAACCCTAAACCTAACCCTTACCCTAACCCTAACCCTAACCCTAATTCTTACCCTAAACCTAACCCTAACCCTAACCCTAACTCTTACCCTTTCCCTAACCTTAACCCTAACACTAACCCTAACCCTAAACCTTACCCTTACCCTTACGCTAACCCTAACCCTAACCCTAACCCTAGCCTTCACTCTAACCTTAACCCTAACCCTAAAACTTAACCTTACCCTACACCTAAAACTAAATCTAACCCTAACCCTAACCCTAACCTTAACCTTACCCTAAACCTAACCCTAACCGTAACCCGAACCCTAAGCCTTAAACTTACCCTAACCTTCACCCTAACCCTAACTCTAACTTTAACCCTAACCCTAACCCTAACCCTAACCCTTAACGTTACCCTAACACTAACGCTAAACCTAAACCTAACCCTAACCCTAATCCTAACCCTTACCCTTGCCCTAATCCTAACCCTAACCCTAATCCTATCCTTTACCTTAACCCTAAACCTAACCCTAACCCTTACCCATACCCTAACCCTAACTTAAACCTAACCCTAAACCTAACCCTTACCCTAACCCGAACCCTAACCCTAACCCAAACCCTAACCTTACCCTAACCCTAAATCTAACCCTAACCCTTACCCTTACCCTAACCCCAACCTTAAACATAACCCTAATCCTAACCCTAAACCTTATCCTTACCCTAACCCTCACCCTAACCTTAACCCCAACACTAAACCTAACCCTAACCCTAACACTTACCCCTAACCTAACCGTCACCCTAACCTTAACCCCAACCCTAAACCTAACCCTAACGCTAAACCTAACACATCCCCTAACCCTAACGTAACACTTTGCCTAACCCTAACCCTAACCCTAAACTTAACCCTAACCCTAACCATAACACTTACCCTTACCCTAAACCTAACCCTAACCCTGAAAGTAACCCTTACTCTTACCCTAACCATAACCCCAAACATAACCCTCACCCTAAACCTAGACCTTACCCTTACCCTAAACCTAACCCTAATCCTTACCCTAACCCTAACACTACACCCTAAAGCTAACCCTAAACCGAACCCTAAACCTTACACTTCCCCTAACCCTAAACCTAAACCTAAACCCTAACCCTAACCCTAACCCTTACCCTTACCCTAACCCTAACTCTGAACTTAACCCTAATCCTAACCCTTACCCTTACCCTAACCATAACACTAACCCTTACCCTTACCCTAACCCTAACCCTAACCTTAATGCTAGACCTAAACCTAACCCTAACACTTACGCTAACCCTAAACCTAATCCTTATTCTAACCCTAACCCTAACCCTAACCCTTACCCTTTCCCTAACCCTAACCCTAACCCTAAACCTTACCCTTACCCTTACCCTAACCCTAACCCTAACCCTAACCTTAACCCTAACCCTAACCCTAACCCTACACCTTACCCTTACCCTAATCCTAAACCTAAACCTAACACTAACTCTAACCCTAACCCTAAACCTTACCCTAACCCTAAACCACACCCTAACCCTAACCCTAACACTAACTTTAACCCTAACCCTAACCATAACCGTAACCCTTACCCTTACCTTAACGCTAACCCTAAACCTAACCCTAACCCTAAGCCTAATCCTAACCTTTACCCTTACGCTAACCCTAACCCTAACCCTAACCCTAACCTTTACCCTAACACTAACCCTAACCCTAACCATTACCCTTACCCTAACCCTAACCCTAAAGCTAACCCTTAAGCTTACCCTGACCGTAACCTTACACCTAACCTTAACCCTAACCCTAACCCTAACCCTTACCCTTACCCAACCCTCACCCTAACCTTAACCCCAACCGTAAACCTAACCCTAACCCTAACACTAACGCTTACCCTTACCCTAACCGTAACCCTAACCCTAACACTTACCCTTACCCTAACCCTAACCCTAACCCTAACCCTAGCTTTTACCCTAACCCTAAACCTAACCCTAACCCTTACCCTAAACCTTACCTTTACCCTTACCCTTACCCTAACCCTACCTCTTACCCTAACCCTAACCCTAACCATAACTCTGACCCTAACCCTAAACCTAACCCTAACATTTACCCTTACCCTAAACCTAACCCTAACCCTAGCTTTTACCCTAACCCTAACCCTAACCCTAACACTTAACCTAATCCTAACAATAACCCCTAACCCTAATCCTTACCCTAACCCTAACCCTAACCCTAAACCTTACCCTTAACCTAACTCTAACCCTACCTCTAACCCTAACCCTAACCCTAACCCTTACCCAAAACCTAACCCTAACACTTTGCCTAACCCTAACCCTAACCCTAAACTTAAACCTAACCCTAACCCTAACCCTAATCCTTACCCTTACCCTAACCCTAACCCTAAACCTAACCCTAACTGTAACCCTAAACCTAAACCCTAACCCTAACCCTAACCCTAAACCTTAACCTTACCCTAATCCTAACCCTAAACCTTACCCTTACCATAACCCTAACCCTAACCTTAATGCTAACCCTAACCCTAACGCTAACCCTAACCCTTACCCTAACCCTAAACCTAACCCTAATCCTTACCCTAACCCTAACCCTAACCCTAACCCGTACCCTTTCCCTAACCCTAACCCTAACCTTAACCCTAACCTTAATACTAACCCTAACCCTAACCCTTACCCTAACTCTAACCCTTACCCTAATCCTAACCCTAACCCTAACCCTTACCCTTGCCCTAACCCTAACCCTACTTCTAACCCTAACCTTAACCCTAACCCTAACCCTTACCCTAACCCTAACCCTAACCGTAACACTTAGTGTAACCCTAATCCTAACCCTAACCTTAACAGTAACCCTAACCCTAACCCTTACCCTTACCCTAACCCTAACCCTAAACTTAACCCTTACTCTTAACCTAACACTACCCCAAACCTAAACTTAACCCTAACCCTAAAACTTACCCTTACCCTAAACCTCACCCTAACCCTTACCCTAACCCTAACCATAACCCTATCCCCTAACCCTAACTCTAACTCTAAACCTTACCCTTATCCTAACCGTAAACCTAACCGTAAACCTAACCCTAACCCCTAACCCTCACCCTAATCCTAACCCTTACCCTTACCCTAACCCTAACCCTAAACTTAACCCTAAACCGAACACTAACCCTAAACCTAACCCTTACCCTAACCCTAACCCTAAACCTAAACCTAAACCTAACCCTTACCCTTACCCTAATCCTACCCCTAAACCTAACCCTAAACCTAAACCTAACCCTATATCTTACCCTAACCCTAACCCTACACCTAACCCTAACATTTACCCTTAACCTAAGCCTAACACTAACCCTAACCCTAACACTTACCCTTACCCTAACCCTAACCCTAACCCTTACCCTAACCCTAAACCTAACCCTAACCCCTAACCCTAACCCTTACCCTAACCCTAACCCTAACCCTAACCCTTTGCCTAACCCTAACCCTAACATTAACCTTTGCCTAACCCTAACCCTAACCCTAACCTTAAACCTAACCCTAACCCTAACCCTTACCCTTACCCTAACCCTAATCCTAACCTAACCCTAAGCCTAACCCTTTCCCTTCCCCTAACCTTAAACACAAACCTACCCCTAACTCTAACACTAAACCTTATGCTTACCCTAAACCGAACCCTAACTCTACCCTAACCCTAAACCTAGGCCTAACCCCTAACCGTAAACCTAAACCTTACCTTAACCTAACCCTAAACCTTACCCTTACCCTAACCCTAACCCTAACTCTAACCCTATCCCTAACCCTAACCCTACCTCTAACCCTAATCCTAACCCTAACCCTAACCCTAACCCTTACCCGAAACCTAACCGTAACCCTTTGCCTAACCCTAACCTTAACCCTAACCTTAAACCTAACCCTAACCCTAAACTTAACCCTTACCCTTACCCTATCCCTAACCCTAACCCGAACACTAACCACAAACCTAACCCTAACTCTAACACTAAACCTTATCCTTACCCTAAAGCAAACCCTAACCCTTACCCTAACCCTAACCCTAGCCCTAACCCCTATCCTAACCCAAAACCTTATCCTTACCCTAACCCTAAACCTAACTCTTACCCTAACCCTAAACCCTAAACCTAACACTAACCCTAACCCTTACCCTTACCCTAACGCTAACCCTAAAGTAAACCCTAAACCTAACACTAACCCTAACCCTATACCTTACCCTAACTCTAACCATGAACCTAACCCTAACCCTAACATTAACACTAAACCTAAACCTAACCCTAAACCTAACCCTAACACTTACCCTACCCCTAACCCTAACCCTAGACCTAACCCTAACCCTAACCTTTACCCTACCCCTAACCCTAACCCTAACCCTAATCCTAACCATTACCCTTACCCTAACCCTAACACTAACCCTTACTCTTACCCTTACCCTAACCCTAAACTTAATGCTAACCATAAACCTAACCCTAACCCTTACCCTAACCCTAAACCTAATCCTTATCTAACCCTAACCTTAACCGTAACCCTAACCCTTTCCCTAACCCTAACCCTAACCCTAACCCTAAACCTTACCCTTACCGTAACCCTAACCCTAAACTTAATGCTAACCCTAACCCTAATGCTAACCCTAACCCTTACCCTAACCCTAAACCTAACCCTAATCCTTACCCTATCCCTAACCCTTACCCTAACCCCAACCCTAACCCTAACACTAACCCTAATCCCTAACCCTCACTCTAACCCTTAGTCTTACCGTAACTCTAACCCCTAACCCTAACCCTAACACTATCCCTTACTCTAACCCTTACCCTAACCCTTACCCATACCCGATCCCTAACCCTAACCCTAACCTTTACCCTAACACTAACCCTAACCCTAACACTTACCCTTACCCTAAACCTAACCCTAACCCTACCTTTCCACCTAACCCTAACCCTAACCCTAACACTAAACCTTACCCTAACCCTAACCCTAACCCTAACCCTAACCTAACCCTAACACTTACCCTTACCCTAACCCTAACCCTAACACTAACCATTACCCTAACCCTAACCCTAACCCTTACCCATACGCGATCCCTAAACCTAACCCTAACCCTAACCCTAACCCTAACCCTAACCCTAAACCTAACCCTAACCCTACATTTTACCCTAACCCTAACCCTAACCCTAACACTAACCCTTACCCTAACCCTAACCCTAACCCTAACCCTAACACTTACCCTTACCCTAACCCTAACCCTAACCCTAACTTTTACCCTACCCCTAACCCTAACTCGAAACCTAACCCTTAACCTAAACCTAACCCTAAAGCTAAACCTACCCCTAACCCTACCCCTTACCCTATCCCTAAACCTAAACCTAAACCAAACCCTTACCCTAACCCTAAACCTTAGCCTAACACTAACCCTAACCTTAACCCTAACCCTAACCCTAACCCTAACCTAACCCTCACCCTAACCTTAACCCCGACCCTAAACCTAACCCTAACGCTAACCCTAACACATCCCCTAACCCTAACGTAACACTTTGCCTAACCCTAACCCTAACCCTAAACTTAACCCTAACCCTAACCCTAACCCTAACACTTACCCTTACCCTAAACCTAACTCAAACCCTAAAACTAACCCTTACTCTTACCCTAACCATAACCCCAAACATAACCCTCACCCTAAACCTAAACCTTACCCTTACCCTAAACCTAACTCTAACCCTTACCCTAACCCTAACACTAAACCCTAAACCTAAACCTAACCCGAACCCTAAACCTTACACTTCCCCTAACCCTAAACCTAACCCTAAACCCTAACCCTAACCTTAACCCTTACCCTTACCCTAACCCTAACCCTAAACTTAACCCTAATCCTAACCCTTACCCTTACCCTTACCCTAACCATAACACTAACCCTTACCCTTACCCTTACCCTAACCCTAACCCTAACCTCAATGCTAAACCTAAACCTAACCCTAACCCTTACGCTAACCCTAAACCTAATCCTTATTCTAACCCTAACCCTAACCCTAACCCTTACCCTTTCCCTAACCCTAACCCTAACCCTAAACCTTACCCTTACCCTTACCCTAACCCTAACCGTAACCCTAACCCAAACCTTAACCCTAACACTAACCCTAACCCTGCACCTTACCCATACCCTAATCCTAAACCTAAACCTAACCCTAACCCTAACCCTAACTTTAACCCTAACCCTAAACCTAACCCTAAGCCTAATCCTAACCTTTACCCTTACGTTAACCCTAACCCTAACCCTAACCCTAACCTTTACCCTAACACTAACCCTAACCCTAACCCTAACCCTAACCCTTACCCTTACCCTAAACTTAACACTAACCCTGACCCTTACCCTTACCCTAACCCTAACCCTAACCCCTAACATTAACCCTAACAGTAACCCTAACTCTTACCCTTAGTCTTACCCTAACCCTAACCCTAACCCTAACCCTTACCCTAACCCTAACTCTATACTTTAGCCTTAACCTAACCCTAACCCTAAACCTAACTCTTACCCTAAACATAACCCTAACCCTTAACCTAACCATAACCCTTACCCTAACCCCTAACACTAACCCTAACCCTAACGCTCACCCTAACCCTAATCCTAAACCTTACCCTTACCCTAACCCTAACCCTAAATCTAACCCTAACCCTAACACTAACCCTTACCCTAACCCTAACCCTAACCCTTAGCCTAACCCTAACCCTAACCTTGCCCCTAACCCTAACCCTAACCCTAATCCTTACTCTAACCCTAACCCTAACCCCAAAACTTTCCCTAACCCTAACTCTAACCCTTACCATAATCCTTACCCTTTCCCTAACCCTAACCCTAACCCTAATTTTAACCCTAACTCTAAACCTAACCCTAAACCTTACCCTTACCCTAAACCTAACCCTGTACATAACCCTATTCCTAACCCTAATCCTAATCCTCAACCTTATCCTTACCCTAAACCTAACACTAAATCTAACCTTAACCCTAACCCCTAACCCTAACCCTAACTCTTACCCTTAGACTAACCCTAACCTAACCCTAACCCTAACATTTACCCTTACCCTAACCCTAACCCTAACCCTTAGCCTTACCCTAACCCTAACCCTAACCCTAACCCTAAACCTAACCCTAACCCTAATGCTAACCCTAACTCTAACACTAACCTTAACCCAAACCCTAAACCTAACCCTAAACCTTAGCCTTACCCTAACCCTAACCCTAACCCTAACCCTAATCCTAACCCTAAACCTAACCCTAACCCTAACCCTAACCCTAACCCTAAACCTTACTTTTACCCTAAACCAAACCCTTTCCCTTACCCTTACCTTAACCATAACCCTAACCCTAACCCTATCCCTAACCCTTACCCTTACCCTAACCCTAAGCTTAACCATAACCCTAACACAAACTGTAACCTTAACCCTAAACCTAAACCTAACCCTTACCCTTTCCCTAACCCTAACCTTAAACCTAACCCTGACCCTAACCCTAACCCTTACGCTAACGCTAACACTAACCCTAACCCTTACCCTTACCCTAACCCTAACCCTAACCCTAATGGAAACCCTAACCCTAAACCTAACCCTTACCCTAACCCTAACCCTAACCCTAATTCTTACCCTAACCATAACCCTAACCCTTACCCTTACCCTTTCCTACCCGTAAACCTAACCCTAACCCTAACACTAAACCTTACACTTACCCTTACCCTAACCCTACCCTAAACCTAAAACTAACCCTAACCCTAACCCTAACCCTTACCCTTACCCTAACCCTAACCGTAAACCTAACCCTAAACCTAAACCTAACCCTAACACTTACCCTTACCCTAAAGCTACCCCTAACCCTAACCTTAACCCTACCCCTTACCATTACCCTAACCCTAACCCTAACCTTAAACCTAACCCTAACCTTAACCCTAACCCTGACCCTAACCCTAAACCTTACCCTTACCCTTACCCTAACCCTAACTCTAAACCTAACATAAAACTAACACTATCCCTAATCCTTACCCTAATCATAACATTAACCCTAACCCTTACCCTAACCCTAACCCTAACCCAAACCCTTACACCAAACCCTAACCCTAACCCTCACCCTAATGCTAACCCTAACCCTTACCCTTACCCTAACCCTAACCCTTACCCTTACCCTAACTCTAACACTAACCTTAACCCAAACCCTAAACCTAACTCTAACCCTTAACCTTACACTAACCCTAACCCTAACCCTAATCCTAAACCTTACCCTAACCCTAACCCTAACCCTAAACCTTACTTTAGCCCTAAACCTAACCCTAACCCTTACCCTAACCCTTACCCTAACCCTAACCCTACCTCTAACCCTAAACCTAACCCTAACACTAACCCTTACCCTAACCCTAACGGTAAACCTTAGCCTAACCCTAACCCTAACCCTAACCTTAACCCTAACCCTAACCCTAAACTTAATTCTAATCCTAACCCTAACCCTAACCCTTATCCTTACTCTAACCCTAACCCTAACCCCAAAACTTACCCTAACCCTTACCCTAACCCTTACCCTAACCCTAACCCTAACCCTAACCCTAAACCTTATTTTACCCTAAACCTAACCCTATCCCTTACCCTTACCTTAACCATAACCCTAAACCTAAACCTAACCCTAACCCTAACCCTAACCGTTACCCTTACCCTAACCCTAAGCTTAACCATAACCCTAACACTAACTGTAACCTTAATCTTAACCCTAACCCTAACCCTACCCTAAACCTAAAACTAAACTTAACCCTAACCCTAAACCTAAACCTAACACTTACCCTTACCCTAACCCTAACCCTAACCCTAACCCTAACCCTTACCCTTTCCTACCCGTAAACCTAACCCTAACCCTAACCCTAAACCTTACCCTTACCCTTACCCTAACCCTACCCTAAACCTAAAACTAAACTTAACCCTAACCCTAAACCTAAACCTAACACTTACCCTTACCCTAACCTAACCGTAAACCTAAACCTAACCCTAAATCTAACCCTAACCCTTACCCTTACCCTAAAACTAACCCTAACCCTAACCTTAACCCTAGGCCTTACCCTTACCCTAACAGTAACCTTACCCTTAAAACTAACCCTAACCTTAACCCTAACCCTGACCCTAACCCTAAAGCTTACCCTTACCCTTACCCTAACCCTATCCCTAAACCTAACCCAACCCTAACACTATCCGTAACCTTACTCTTACCCTAACCCTAACCCTAAACCTAACCCTAACCTTTACCCTAACCCTAACCCTAACCCTAACCCTAACCCTTACTCTTACCCTAACCCTAACCCTAACCTAACCCGAAACCTAACCCTAACACTTACACTTACCCTAACACTAACCATAAACCTAACCTTAACCCTAACCCTAACCCTAACCCTTACCCTAACCCTAACTCTAAAGCTGAACCTAACCCTAAACCTTACACTTACCCTAACCCTAACAGTATACCTAACCCTAAACCTAAACCTAACCCTAACCCTTACTATAACCCTAACCTTAATCTTAACCTTACCCTTACCCTAACCCTAACAATAACCCTTACCCTTACCTAACCCTAACACTAAACTTAATGCTAACCCTAAACCTAACCATTACCCTAACCCTAACCCTAACCCTAATTCTTACCATAAACCTAACTCTAAAAATAACCCTAAACCCAAACCTAAACCTTACCCTTACCCTTACCCTAACCCTAACCCCAACCCTATCCCTAACCTTAACCCTAATCCTAATCCTAAACGTAAACCTTACCCTTACCCTAACACTAACCGTAAACCTAAACCTAACCATAACCCTAACCCTAAACCTTACCCTTACCCTAAACCTAACCCTAACTCTAACCCTAACCCTAAGTGTTAAACTTACCCTAACCCTAACCCTAAACCTAACCATAACTTTAACCCTAACCCTAACCTAACCATAACCATTACCCTTACCCTAAACCTAACCCTAACCCTAATCCTATACCTTACCCTTACCTAACCATAACCCTAACACTAAACCTAACCTTTACCCTAACCCTAACCCTAACACTTACCCTAACCCTTACCCTTACCCTAACACTAATCCCAAACCTAACACTAAATCTACACCTAAACCTTTGCCTTACCCTAAACCCAACCCTAACCCTAACCCTAACCCTAACCTTAACCCTAAAACTAATACTAACCCTAACCCTAACCCTAACCCTTACCCTTACCCTAACCCTAAACTTAACCATAACCCTAACCCTAACACTAACCCTAACCTTAACCTTAACCCTAACCCTAACCCTAACCCTTACCCTTACCCTAACCCTAACCTTAAACCTAACCCTGACCCTAAACCTAACCCTTACCCTTACCCTAACGCTAAACCTAACCCTAAACATTACACTTACCCTAACCCTAACCCTAACCTTAATGCTAACGTTAAGCCTAAACCTAACCCTTACCCTAACCCTAACCCTAATCCTTACCCTAACCCTAACCCTAACCCTAACCCTTACCCTTTCCTAACACTAAACCTAATCCTAACCCTAAACCTTACCCTTACCCTTACCCTAACCCTAACCCTAACCCTAACCCTTACCCTTAGCCTAACCCTAACCCTAACCCTAACCTTACCCCAAGCCCTTACCCTAACCCTAACCCTAAGTCTAACCCTAGCCCTAAGCCTAACCCTAACCCGAACCCTAACCCTTACCCTTACCCTTACCCTTATCCTAACCCTAACCCTAACCTTAACTCCAACCCTAAACCCAACCCTAACCCTAACCCTAACGCTTACCCTTACCCTTACCCTAACCCTAACCCTAACCCTAACCCTAACACTTATCCTTACCTTAACCCTAACCCTAATTCTAACTCTCATTTTACCCGAAACCTAACCCTAAACCTAACCCTAACCCTTACTCTAAACCTAAACATAGCCCTAACCCTAACACCTAAACCTACACCTTACCCTAACTCTAACCCTAACCCTAAACCTTACCCTTACCCTAACCCTACCCCTAACCCTATCTCTAACACTAACCCTAACCCTAACACTAACCCTTACCCTAACACTAACCCTTAGCCTAACCCTAACCCAAACCCTAACCTTACCCCTAAGACGAACTCTTACCTTACCCTAACCATAACCCTAACACTAACCCTAACCTTAACCCTAACCCTAACCCTAAACCTAACCCTAACCCTTACCCTTACCCTAACCTTAATCCTAAACCTAACCCTTACCCTTACCCTAAATCTAACCCTAACCCTAACCCTAACCCTAACCCCTATCCCTAACTCTAACCCTTAGCCTAACTCTAACCCTTAGACTTACCCTAACCGTAACACTAAACCTAACCCTTACCCTAACCCTAACCCTTACCCTAAGCCTAAATCTAACCCTGACCCCTACCACTAACGCTTACCCTAAACCTAACCCTAACCCTAACCCTTACCCTAACCCTAACCCTACCTCTAACTCTAACCCTAAACATAACCCTAAACCTTACCCTAACCCTAACCCTTAGCCTAACCCTAACCCTAACCATAACCTTACCCCTAAGCCTAACTCTTATCCTTACCCTAACCATAACCCTAACACTAACCCTAACCTTAACCCTAACACTAACCCTAACCCTTACCCTAAGCCTAACCCTAAACCTAACCCTAACATATGCTAACCCTAACTCTAACCCTAACTCTTACCCTTACCTAGACTCTAACCTTAAACCTAACCCTAACCCTAACCCTAACTCTAACCCTAACCTTAACCCTAAAACTAACACTAACCCTAACCCTAACCCTAACCCTAACCCTAAACTTTAGGCTAACCCTAACCCTAACCCTAACCCTTACCCTTTCCCTAACTCTAACCATAAATCTAACCCTAACCCTAAACCTAACCCTAACAATTACCCTTACCCTAACCCTAACCCTAAACTTAACCCCAACCCTAAACCCAAACCTAACCCTAACCCTAACGCTTCACCTTACCCTAACCCTAACCCTAACCCTAACACTTACCCTTACCCTAACTCTAACCCTAACCCTAACGCTAACACTTACCATAACACTTACCCTAACCGTAACACTAACCCTTACCCTAAACCTAAACCTATCCCTAACCCTTACTGTTACCCTAACCCTAACCCTACATCTAACCCCACACCTAAACCTAACACTAACCCTTACCCTAACCCTAATCCTAACCTTTAGCCTAACCCTAACCCTAACCCTAACCTTAACCCTAACCCCAACCCTAAACTTAATTCTAACCCTAACCCTAACCCTAACACTTATCCTTACTCCAACCCTAACCCCAAACTTACCCTAACCATAACCCTTACCCTTACCCTAACTCTAACGCTAATCTTAACCCAAACCCTAAACCTAACCCTAAACCTTACCCTTACCCTAACCCTAACCCTAAACCTAACCCTAACCCTAAACCTTACCCTTACCCTATCCCTAACCCTAACCCTAAACTTAACCCTAACCCTAACCCTAACCCTTACCCTTACCCTAAGCCTAACCCTAAACCTAACCCTAACCCTAAACCTAAACCTAAACCTTACCCTTGCCCTAAACCTAACCCTAACCCTAACCTTAACCCTAGACCATACCCTTACTCTAACCCTAACCCTAACCTTAAACCTAACCCTAAACTTAACCCTAACCCTAACCCTAACCCTAAACCTTACCCTTACCCTAAACCTAACCCTAAATCTAACCCTAACCCTAATACTAACCCTAACCTTACCCTTACCCTAACCCTAACCCTAAACCTAACCCTAAACTTTACCTTAACAATAACCCTAACCCTAACCCTTACCCTTACCCTAACCCTAACTTTAACCTAACCCTAACCCTAACCCTAACCCCTACCCTTACCCTAACCCTAACCCTTACCCTAAACCTAACCCTTACCCCAATCCTAACCCTAACCCTAACGCTAATCCTTACCCTAAACCTAACACTAACACTTACCGTAATCCTAACCCTATCCCTAACCCTTACTCTTACCCTAACCCTAACCCTACCTCTAAACCTAAACGGAACCCTAACACTAACCCTTACCGTAACCCTAAAACTAACCCTTACCCTTAACCTAACCCTAACAATAACCCAACACTTACCCTTACCCTAACCCTTACCCTAACCCCAACCCTTACGCTAACCCTAACCCTAAACCTAAACCTTACCCTTACCCTAACCCTAACCCTACCTCGAACCCTAACCCTAAACCTAACCCTAACCCTTACCCTAACCCTTACCCTAACCCTTTGCCTAAGCCTAACCCTAACCCTAACCTTAACCCTAAACCTAAACCTAACCCTAACCCTTACCCTTACCCTTACCCTAACCCTAACCCTAGCCCTAACCCTTACTCTTACCCTAACCCAAACCCCAAACTTAACACTAAACCTAACCCTAAACCTTACCCTTACCCTAAACCTAACACTAACCGTTACCCTAACCCTATCCCTAACCCTAACCCCTAACCCTAATCCTAACCCTAAACCTTACCCTTACCCTAACCCTAACCTAAACTTAACCCTAAACCTAAAACTAACCCTAAACCTAACCCTTACCCTAATCCTAACCCTGGACCTAACCCTATCCCTAACCCTTACCTTTACCCTAACCCTAACCCTAACCCTAAACTTAACCCTAAACCTAACACTAACCCTAACCCTAACCCTTACCCTTACCATTACCCTTACTCTATCCCTAAACCTAACCCTAACCCTAACCCTAATCCTTACCCTAACCATAAACCTAACCCTAACCCTAACCCTAACCCTAACACTACCCTTAAGCCTAACCCTAACCCAAACCCTAAATCTTACACTTACCCTAAAGCTAACCCTAACCCTAACCCTAAACCTAAACCTACCCCTAACGCTAAACCTAACCCTATCCCTTACCCTTACCCTAAACCTAACCCTAACCTTAACCCTAGACCTTACACTTACCCTAACCCTAACCCTAAACTTAAACCTAACCCTAACCATAACCCTAACCCTAACCCTAAACTTTACCCTCACCCTAAACCTAACCCTAACCCTAAACCTAACAATAACCATAACACTAACCCTAACCTTACCCTTACTCTAACCCTAACCTTAACCCTAAACCTAAACCTTACCCTTACCCTAACCCTCACCCTACCTCTAACCCTAACCATAAACCTAACCCTAACCCTTACCCTAACCCTAACCCTAACCCTTTGCCTAAGCCTAACCCTATCCGTAACCTTAATCCTAAACCTAAACCTAACCCTAACCCTTACCCTTACCCTAACCCTAACCCTAACCCTTAATCTTACCCTAACCCAAACCCGAAACTTAACACTAAACCTAACCCTAAACCTTACCCTTACCCTAAACCTAACACTAACCCTTACCCTAACCCTATCCCTAACCCTAACCCCTAACACTAAACCTAACCCTAACCCTAAACCTTACCCTTACCCTAACCCATAACCTAACCCTAACCCTAACCCTAACCCCTAACCCTAACCCTAACCCTAACCCTAACCCTTACCCTTACCCTAACCCTAACCTAAGCCTAACCCTAACCTTAATCCTAATCCTACGCTAAACCTAAACCTTACAATTACCCTAACACTAACCCTAAACCTAAACCTAACCATAATTCTAACCCTAAACCTTACCCTCACCCTAAACCTAACCCTAACCCTAACCCTAACCTAAGCCTTACACTTACCCTAACCCTAACGCTAACCCTAACCCTAAATTTAACCCTAACCGTAACCCTAACCATAACCCTTACACTTACCCTAACCCTAACCCTAAACCTAATCCTATACCTTACCCTTACCCTAACCATAACCTTAACCCTAACGCTAACCTTTACCCTAACCGTAACCCTAACCCTAAACCTAACCCTAACACTTACCCTTACCCTAACCCTAATCCTAACCCTTACCCTAACCCTAACCCTAACCCTAACCTTAACCCTAACCCTAACCCTAAACCTAACTCTAACACTTACCCTTACACTAACCCTCACTCTAACCTTAACCCCAAACCTAATCCTAACCCTAACGCTTACCCTTACCCTAACCCTAACCCTAACACTTACACTTACCCAAACCCTAACCCTAACCCTAAATTTTAGCCTAACCCTGACCATAACCCTAGTCCTTACCCTAACTCCAACCCTAACCCTTACGCTAACCCTAACCCTAAACCTAAACCTTACCCTTACTCTAACCATAACCCTAAACCTAACCCTAACCCTTACCCTAACCCTAACCCTTTGCCTAAGCCTAACCCTAACACTAACCTTAACCCTAAACCTAAACCTAACCCTAACCCTTACCCTTACCCTAACCCTAACCCTAACCCTTACTCTTACCCTAACCCAAACCCCAAACTTAACACTAAACCTAACCATAAACCTTAACCTTACTTTAAACCTAACACTTACCCTTACCCTAACCCTATCCCTAACCCTAACCCCTAACCCTAACCCTAACCCTAAACCTTAACCTTACCCTAACCCATAACCTAACCCTAACCCTAACCCCAACCCCTAACCCTAACCCTAACCCTAACCCTTACCCTTACCCTAACCCTAACCTAAACTTAACCCTAAACCTAAAACTAACCCTAAACATAACCCTTACCCTAACCCTAACCCTGGACCTAACCCTATCCCTAACCCTTACCCTTACCCTAACCCTAACCCTAACCCTAAACTTAACCCTAAACCTAACACTAACCCTAACCCTAACCCTTACCCTAACCCTAACCCTGGACCTAACCCTAACCCTAACCCTTACCCTTACCCTAACCCTAACCCTAACCCTAACCCTTACCCTTACCCTAACCCTAACCCTAACCCTAATCCTTAACCTTACCCTATCCCTAACCCTAACCTTAACCCAAACCCTAAACCCAACCCTAACCATAACCCTAAAGCTTACCCTTACCCTAACCCTAACCCTAACACTTAGCCTTACATTAACCATAACCCTAATCCTAAATCTAATTTTACCGTAACCCTAACCCTAACCCTAACACGTACTCTAAACCTAACCCTAGCCCTATCCCTAACCCCTAAACATACTCGTTACCCTAACCCTAACCCTAACACTAATCCTTACACTTACCCTAACCCTAACCCTACCTCTGACTCTAACCCTAACCCTAACCCTAACCCTTAAAACCCTTACCCTTAGCCTTACCCTAACCATACCCTATCCTTACCCCTAAGCCTAACTCTTACCCTAACCCTAACCATAACCCTAACACTAACCCTAAACTTAACCCTAAGCCTAACCCTAACCCTAACCCTAACCCTAACCTAACCCTTACCCTTACCCTAACCCTAACCCTAACCCTAACCCTAACCCTAACCCCTAACACTAACCCTAACCCTAACTCTAACGCTTAGCCTTAACCTAACCGTAACACTAACCCTAACCCTTACCCTAACCTTAATGATAACCCTAACCCTAAACCTAACCCTTACCCTAATCCTAACCCTAACCCTAATCCTTACCCTAACCCTAACCCTAACCCTTACCCTAACCCTAACCCTAAACCTTACCCTTACCCTAACCCTAACACTAACCCTTACCCTAACCCTATCCCTAACCCTAACACTAACCCCTAACCCTAACCCATAACCTAACCCTAACCCTAACCCCTAACCCTAACCCTAACCCTAACCCTTACCCTTACCCTAACCCTAACCCTAACCCCAACCTTAACCCTAACCCTAACCCTAACCCTAACCCTAACCCTTACGTTTACCTAACCCTACACCTAACCCTAACCCCAAACCTAACCCCTAACCCTAACCCTAACCCTAACCCTTACCCTTACCCTAACCCTAACCCTAACCTAAACTTAACCCTAAACCTAAAACTAACCCTAACCCTAACCCTTATCCTTAACCTAACCCTAACCCTAACCCTAAACTTAACCCTAAACCTAACACTAACCCTAACCCTAACCCTTACCCTAACCCTAACCCTGTACCTAACCCTAACCCTAACACTTACCCTTACCCTAACCCTAACCCTAACTCCTAACCCTAAACCTAACCCTAACCCTTACCCTTATTCTAACCCTAACCCTAAATTTAACCCTAAACCTAACACTAACCCTAACCCTAACCCTTACCCTAACCCTAACCCTGGAACTAACCCTATTCCTAAACCTTACCCTTACCCTAAACCTAACCCTAAACCTATCCCTAACCCTAACCCTAACCCTAACCCTTACCCTAAACCTAAACCTAAGCCTAACCCTAACCCTAAACCTAACCCTATCCCTAACCCTAACCCTTAACCTTACCCTAACTCTAACCTTAAACCTAACCCTAACCCTAACCCTTACCCTTACCCTAACCCTAACCCTAATCTTAACCGCAACCCTAAACCCAACCCTAACCATAACCCTAACGCTTACCCTTACCGTAACCCTAATCCTAACCCTAAACCTAAGACTTACCCTTACCTTAACCCTAACGCAATCCTAACTCTAATTTTACCCTAACCCTAACCCTTACTCTAAACCTAACCCCGGCCTAACCCTAATCCGTACCCTAACCCTTACCCTATCCCTAACCCTAACCCTAAACCTTACCCTAACCCTAACCCTAACCTTAACCCTAAAACTAATACTAACCCTAACCCTAACCTTAACCCTAACCCTTACCCTAACCTTAACCCTAAACTTAACCCTAACCTTTACGCTAACTCTAACCCTAACCCTAACCCTGACCCTTACCCTAACTCTAACCTTAAACCTAACCCTAATCCTAACCCTCACCCTAATCTTAACCCTAAAACTAACACTAACCCTAACCCTAACACTAACCCTAACCCTAAACTTTACGCTCACCCTAACACTAACCCTTACACTAACCCTTACCCTTACCATAACTCTAACCTTAAACCTAACCCGAACCCTAACCCTAACCCTAACCCTTACCCTTACGCTAACCCTAACCCTAAACTTAACCCCAACCCTACACCCAAAACTAACTCTAAACCTAACGCTTTCCCTTACCCTAACCCTAACCCTAACCCTAACACTTAGCCTTACCCCAACCCTAACCCTAACCCTAACGCTAACCCTTACCCTAACCCTTACCCTAACCCTAACACTAACACTTACCGTAACCCTAACCCTATCCCTAACCCTTACTCTTACCCTAACCCTAACCCTGCCGCTAAACCTAAACCTAACCCTAACACTGATCCTTACCCTAACCCTAAAACTAACCCTTAACCTTAACCTAACCCTAACCCTAACCCAACACTTACCCTTACCCTAACCCTAACCCTAACCCTAACCCTAACACTTACCCATTCCCTAACACTAACCCTAACCCTAACCCTTACCCTAACCCTAACACTTACCCTAACCCTAACCCTAACCCTTACCCTAACCCTAACCCTAACCCAAACCCTAACCCCTAACCCTAACCCTAATCCTCACCCTAACGGTAATCCTAACCCTTACCCTTACCCTAACCCTAACCCTAACCCTAACCCTAACTCTAACACTAACCTTAAACCAAACCCTAAACCTAACCCTAACCCTTACCCTTACCCTAACCCTAACCCTAAACCTAACCCTAACCTAACCCTAACAGTAACCCTAACCCTAAATCTTACTTTTACCCTAAACCTAACCCTAACACTTACCCTAACCCTAACCCTAACCCTAAAGCTAACCCTATTCCTTACCCTTACCTTAACCATAACCCTAACCCTAAACCTAACCGTAACCCTAACCCTAACCCTTACCCTTACCCTAACCCTAACCTTAACTATAACCCTAACACTAAACCTAAACATAACCCTAACCCTAACCCTTACCCTTACCCTAACCCTAAACTTAAACCTAAACCTGACCCTAACCCTAACCCTTACCCTTACCCTACCGCTAACCCTAACCCTAACCCTTACCCTTACCCTAACCCTAACCCTAACCTTAATGCTAACCCTAACCCTAAACCTAACCTTTACCCTAACCCTAACCCTAACCCTAATCCTTACCCTAACCATAACCCTAACCCTACCCCTTATACTTTCCTAACCCTAACCCTAACCCTAACCCTAACCCTAAACCTTACCCTTACCATTACCCTTACCCTATCCCTAAACCTAACCCTAACCCTAACCCTAATCCTTACCCTAACCAGAACCCTAACCCTAACCCTAAACTTAAACCTAACCCTAACCTTAACCCTAACCCTAACCCTAACCCTAAACCTTACCCTTTCCCTAAACCTAACCCTAACCCTAAACCTAACCCTAACCATAACACTAACCCTAACCTTACCCTTACCCTAACCCTAACCCTAACCCTAACCTTTACCTTAACCCTAACCCTAACCCTCACCCTTACCCTTACCGTAACCCTAACTTTAACCTAACCCTAACCCTAACCCTAACCCTTACCCTTACCCTAAACCTTACCCTAACCCTAACCCTAACATTAACCTTAACCCTAACCCTAACCCTAACTCTTAACCTAAACCTAACCCTACCCTTACCCTAAGTCTAACCCTAACCCTTACCCATACCTAACCCTAACCCTAAACTTAATGCTAACCCTAACCCTAACCCTAACCCTTACCCTAACCCTAACCCTAATCCTAATTCTTACCCTAACCTGAAACCTAACAATAACCCTAAACCCAAACCTAAAACTTCACCTTACCCTCACCCTAACCCTAACCTAAGCCTAACCCTAACTTTAACCCTAATCGTACCCTAAACCTAAACCTTACAATTACCCTAACACTAACCCTAAACCTAAACCTAACCATAACTCTAACCCTAAACCTTACCCTCACCCTAAACCTAACCCTAACCCTAACCTAAGCCTTAAACTTACCCTAACCCTAACGCTAACCCTACCCCTAAATTTAACCCTAACCATAACCCTTACCCTTACCCTAACCCTAACCCTAACCCTAACACTTACCCTTACCCTAACCCTAACCCTAACCTTAACCCTAACCCTAACCCTAAACCTAACTCTAACCCTTATCCTTACACTAACCCTCACTCTAACCGTAACCCCAAAACTAAACCTAACCCTAACCCTAACCCTAACGCTTACCCTTACCCTAACCCTAACCCTAACACTTACACTTACACTAACCCTAACCCTAACCCTAACTTTTAGCCCAACCGTGACCATAACCCTAGTCCTTACCCTAACTCTAACCCTAACCCTTACATCTAACCCTAACCCTTACCCTAACCCTAACCCTAACCCTTTGCCTAAGCCTAACCCTAACCCTAACTTTAACCCTAAACCTAAACCTAAACCTAACCCTAAACCTTACCCTTACCCTTACCCTAACCCTAACCCTAACCCTAACCTTTACTCTTACCCTAACCCAAACGCCAAACTTAACACTAAACCTAACCCTAAACCTTAGCCTTACCCTAAACCTAACCCTAACCCCTAACCCTAACCCTAACCCTAACCCCTAACCCTAAACCTTACCCTTAACCTAACCCATAACCTAACCCTAACCCTAACGCTAACCCCTAACCCTAAACCTAACCCTAACCCTAACCCTTACCATTACCCTAACCCTAACCTAAAATTAACCCTAAACCTAAAACTAACCCTAAACCTAACCCTTACCCTAAACCTAACCCTGGACCTAAACCTATCCCTAAACCTTACCCTTACCCTAACCCTAACCGTAACCCTAAACTTAACCCTAAACCTAACACTAACCCTAACCCTAACCCTTACCCTTACCCTAAACCTAACCCTAACCTAACCCTAACCCTAACTCTAACACTAACCCTTACACTTACCCTAAACCTAACCTTCAACCTAAACCTAACCCTAACCGTAACCCTTACCCTAAACCTAACCCTAACCCTAATATTAACCCTAACCCTAACCCTAACCCTAACCCTTACACTGACCCTTACCCTAACCCTAAACTTAAACTTAAACCTAACCCTAACCCTAACCCTTACCCTTACCCTAACTCTAACCTTAAACCTAACCCTAACCCTAACCCTAATCCTAACCATTACCCTTACCCTATCCCTAACCCTAACCTTAACCCCAACCCTAAACCCAACCCTAACCCTAAACCTAATGCTTACCCTTACCCTAACCCTAACCCTAACACTTACCCTTACCTTAACCCTAACCCTAAGCCTAACACTAATTTACCCTAACCCTAACCCTAAACCTTACTCTAAACCTAACCCTAGCCCTAACACTAACCCCTAAACCTACCCCTTACCCTAACCCTAACCTTAACCCTAAACCTTACGCTTACCCTAACCCTAACCCTACCTCTAACTCTAACCCTAAACCTAACCCTAACCCTTACCCTAACTCTAACCCTTAGCCTAAACCTAACCCTAACCCCAACCTTACCCCTAAGGCTAACTCTTACCCTTACCCTAACCATAACCCTAACACTAACCCTAATCTTAACCCTAACCCTAACCTTTAACCTTACCCTAACCTTAATCCTAAACCTAACCCTTACCCTTACCCTAAACCTAACCCTAACCCTAACCCCTAACCCTAACCCTAACCCTAACCCTAACCCTAACCCTTACCCTAACCTTAATCCTAAACCTAACCCTTACCCTTACCCTAAACCTAACCCTAACCCTAACCCTAACCCCTAACCCTAACCCTAACCCTAACGCTTACCCTAACCCTAACCCTAACCCTTACCCTTACCCTAACTCTAACCATAAATCTAACCTTAACCCTATACCTAACCCTAACAATTACCCTTACCCTAACCCTAACCCTAAACTTAACTCCAACCCTAAACCCAAACCTAACCCTAACCCTAACGCTTAACCTTACCTAACCCTAACACTTACCCTTACCCTAACTCTAACCCTAACCCTAACGCTAACCCTAACCCTACATCTAACCCTAAACCTAAATCTAACACTAACCCTTACCCTAACACTAACCCTAACCTTTAGCCTAACCCTAACCCTAACTCTAACCTTAACCCTAACCCTAACCCTAAACTTAATTCTAACCCTAACCCTAACCCTAACACTTATCCTTACTCCAACCCTAACCCGAAACTTACCCTAACCCTAACCCTTACCCTTACCCTAACTCTAACACTAACCTTAACCCAAACCCTAAACCTAACCCTAACCCTTACCCTTACCCTAACCCTAACCATAAACCTAACCCTAACCCTAACCCTAAACCTTACCCTTACCCTATCCCTAACCCTAAACCTAACCTTAACCCTAACCCTAACCCTAACATTAACCCTAGACCATACCCTTACCCTAACCCTAACCCTAACCTTAAACCTAACCCTAAACTTAACCCTAACCCTAAGCCTAAACCTTACTCTTACCCTAAACCTTACCCTAAATCTAACCCTAACCCTAACACTAACCCTAACCTTACCCTTACCCTAACCCTAACCCTAAACCTAACCCTAAACTTTACCTTAACAATAACCCTAACCCTAACCCTTACCCTTACCCTAACCCTAACTTTAACCTAACCCTAAACCTAACCCTAACCCTTACCCTTACCATAACCCTAACCCAACCCTAACCCTAACCTTAACCCTAACGCTAACCCTAACCCTTACCCTAACCCTAACTCTAAACCTAAACCTAAACCTAACCCTTACACTTACCCTAACCCCAATCCCTAAACCTAACCATAAACCTAACCCTAACCATAACCCTTACTCTAACCCTAACCCTATCCCTAACCCTTACTCTTACCCTAACCCTAAACCTACCTCTAACCCTAACCCTAACCCTAACACTAACCCAAACCCTAACCCTAACGCTAACACCTCTCCTTACCCTAACCCTAAGCCTAACACTAACCCTTACCCTTAACTTAACCCTAACCATAACACTAACCCTTACCCTTAACCTAACCCTACCCCTAACCCAACACATACCCTTACCCTAATCCTAACCCTTACCCTAACCCTAACACTAACACTAGCATAACCCTAACCCTTACCCTAACCCTAACATTAAGCGGAACCCTAACCCCTAACCCTAACCCTAACTCTCACCCTAACGCTAACCCTAACCCTTACCCTTACCCTAACCCTAACCCTAACCCTAACGCTAACCCTTACCCTTA
Source organism: Megascapheus bottae (assembly GCA_024803745.1). Classification (NCBI taxonomy): domain Eukaryota; kingdom Metazoa; phylum Chordata; class Mammalia; order Rodentia; family Geomyidae; genus Megascapheus; species Megascapheus bottae. The sequence goes on along the minus strand of JANJXV010000068.1, from coordinate 3,149,178 downwards.
CCCTTACCCTAACTCTAACACTAACCTTAACCCAAACCCTAAACCTAACCCTAAACCTTACCCTTACCCTAACCCTAACCCTAACCCTAACCCTAAACCTTACTTTTACCCTAAACCTTACTTTTACCCTAAACCTAACCCTAATCCTTACCCTAACCCTAACCCTAAACCTAACCCTATTCCTTACCCTTACCTTAACCATAACCCTATCCCTAAACCTAACCCTAACCCTATCCCTTACCCTTACCCTAACCCTAACCGTAACCATAACCCTAACACTACCCCTAACTATAACCCTAACCCTAACCCTAAAACTTACCCTTACCCTAACCCTAACCTTAAACCTAACCCTGACCCTACACCTAACACTTATCTTACGCTAATGCTAACCCTAACCCTCACCCTTACCCTTACCCTAACCCTAACCCTAACCTTAATGCAAACCCTAACCCTAAACCTAACCCTTACCCTAACCAAAACCCTAACCCTAATTCTTACCCTAATCATAACCCTAACCCTAACCCTAACCCTTACCCTTTCTTAACCCTAAACCTAACCCTAACCCTAACCCTAAACCTTACCCTTACCCTTACCCTATCCGTAACCCTAAAGCTAACCCTAACCTTAACCCTAACCCTAACCCTAACACTAAACCTTACCCTACCCTAACCCTAACCCTAAATCTAACCCTAACCCTAACACTAACCCTAACCTTACCCTTACCCTAACACTAACCCTAAACCTAACCCTAACTTTTACCTTAACCCTAACCCTAAACCTAACCCTTACCCTCACCCTAACCCTAACTTTAACCTAAACTTAACCCTAACCCTAACCCTTACCCTTACCCTAACCCTATCCCTAACCCTAACCTTAACCCTAACCCTAACCCTAACCCTTACCCTAACCCTAACTCTAAACCTAAACCTTACCCTAACCCTTACCCTTACGCTAACCCTAACCCTAAAGCTAACAATAAACCTAACCCTAACCCTAACCCTTACCCTAACACTAACCCTAATCCTAATCCTTACCCTTACCCTAACCCTCACCCTAACCTTAACCCCAACCCTAAACCAAACCATAACCCTAACCCTAACGCTTATCCTTACCCTAACCCTAACCCTAACCCTAACACTTACCCTTACCCTAACCCTAACCCTAACCCCTAAGCCTAATCCTTAGGCTAACCCTAACCCTAAACCTAAACCTTACCTTACCCTAACCCTAACCCTACCTCTAACCCTAACCCTAACCGTAACACTTACATTAACCCCAACCCTAACCCTTTGCCTAACCTTAACCTTAACCAGAACCCTAACCCTAACTCTTACCCTAACCCTAACCCCAAACCTAACACGAAATTTGACCTTAAACTTTACCCTTACACTAAACCTAACCCTAACCCTTACCTAACCCTACCCCTAACCCTAACCCTAACCCCTAGCTCTAAACCTAACGCTAAAAATTACCCTTACCCTAACCCATAACCTAACCCTAACCCTAACACTAACCCCTAACCCTAAGCCTAACCCTTACCCTTACCCTAACCCTAACCTAAACTTAACCCTAAACCTAACACTAACCCTAACCCTAACCCTGGACCTAACCCTAACCCTAACCCTTACCCTTACCCTAACCCTAACCCTTACTCTAAACCTAACCCTTACCCTAACCCTAACCCTGGACCTAACCCTAAACCTAACCCTTACCCTTACCCTAACCCTAACAATAACCCTAAACTTAACCCTAAACCTAACACTAACCCTAACCCTAACCCTTACCCTAACCCTAACCCTGGACCTAACCCGAACCCTAACCCTTACCCTTACCCTAACCCTAACCCTAACCCTTACCTTTACCCTAAACCTAACCCTAATCCTTACCCTTACCCTATCCCTAACCCTAACCTTAACCCAAACCCTAAACCCAACCCTAACCATAACCCTAAAGCTTACCCTTACCCTAACCCTAACCCTAACACTTAGCCTTACCTTAACCATAACCCTAATCCTAACTCTAATTTTACCGTAACCCTAACCCTAACCCTAACACTTACTCTAAACCTAACCCTAGCCCTATCCCTAACCCCTAAATATACTCCTTACCCTAACCCTAACCCTAACACTAATCCTTACACTTACCCTAACCCTCACCCTACCTCTGACTCTAACCCTAACCCGAACCCTAACCCTTAAAACCCTAACCCTTAGCCTAACCCTAACCCTACCCTATCCTTACCCCTAAGCCTAACTCTTACCCTTACCCTAACCATAACCCTAACACTAACCCTAACCTTAACCCTAACCCTAACCCTAACCTAACCCTTACCCTTACCCTAACCCTAACCCTAACCCTAACCCCTAACACTAACCCTAACCCTAACTCTAACGCTTAGCCTTAACCTAACCGTAACACTAACCCTACCCTTTACCCTAACCTTAATGATAACCCTAACCCTAACCCTAACCCTTACCCTAACCATAACCCTAACCCTTACCCTTACCCTAACTCTAACACTTACCTTAACCCAAACCCTAAACCTAACCCTAAACCTTACCCTTACCTTAACCCTAACCCTAACCCTAACCCTAACCCTAAACCTTACTTTTACCCTAAACCTTACTTTTACCCTAAACCTAACCCTAACCCTTACCCTAACCCTAACCCTAAACCTAACCCTATTCCTTACCCTTACCTTAACCATAACCCTATCCCTAAACCTAACCCTAACCCTTACCCTTACCCTTACCCTAACCCTAACCGTAACCATAACCCTAACACTAACCCTAACTATAACCCTAACCCTAACCCTAAAACTTACCCTTACCCTAACCCTAACCTTAAACCTAACCCTGACCCTAAACCTAACCCTTACCTTACCCTAATGCTAACCCTAACCCTCACCCTTACCCTTACCCTAACCGTAACCCTAACCTTAATGCTAACCCTAACCCTAAACCTAACCCTTACCCTAACCAAAACCCTAAACCTAATCCTTACCCTAATCATAACCCTAACCCTAACCCTAACCCTTACCCTTTCCTAACCCTAAACCTAACCCTAACCCTAACCCTAAACCTTACCCTTACCCTTACCCTATCCGTAACCCTAAAGCTAACCGTAACTTTAACCCTAACCCTAACCCTAACCCTAAACCTTACCCTTACCCTAACCCTAACCCTAAATCTAACCCTAACCCTAACACTAACCCTAACCTTACCCTTACCCTAACACTAACCCTAAACCTAACCCTAACTTTTACCTTAACCCTAACCCTAAACCTAACCCTTACCCTCACCCTAACCCTAACTTTAACCTAACCCTAACCCTAACCCTAACCCTTACCCTTACCCTAACCCTATCCCTAACCCTATCCTTAACCCTAACCCTAAACCTAACCCTTACCCTAACCCTAACTCTAAACCTAAACCTTACCTTAACCCTTACCCTTACGCTAACCCTAACCTAAAGCTAACCATAAACCTAACCCTAACCCTAACCCTTACCCTAACCCTAACCCTAATCCTAATCCTTACCCTTACCCTAACCCTCACCCTAACCTTAACCCCAACCCTAAACCAAACCCTAACTCTAACCAAAATGCTTATCCTTACCCTAACCCTAACCCTAACCCTAACACTTACCCTTAACCTAACCCTAACCCTAACCCCTAAGCCTAATCCTTAGGCTACCCCTAACCCCAAACCTAAACCTTACCTTACCCTAACCCTAACCCTACCTCTAACCCTAACCCTAACCCTAACACTTACATTAACCCCAACCCTAACCCTTTGCCTAACCCTAACCTTAACCAGAACCCTAACCCTTACTCTTACCCTAACCCTAACCCCAAACCTAACACGAAACCTGACCCTAAACTTTACCCTTACAGTAAACCTAACCCTAACCCTTACCTAACCCTACCCCTAACCCTAACCCTAACCCCTAGCTCTAGACCTAACGCTAAACCTTAACCTTACCCTAACCCATAACCTAACCCTAACCCTAACACTAACCCCTGACCCTAACCCTAACCCTTACCCTTACCCTAACCCTAACCTAAACTTAACCCTAAACTTAACACTAACCCAAACCCTAACCCTGGACCTAACCCTAACCCTAACCCTTACCCTTACCCTAACCCTAACCCTTACCCTAAACCTAACACTTACCCTAACCCTAACCCTGGACCTAACCCTAAACCTGGACCTAACCCTAACCCTAACCCTAACACTTAGCCTTACCTTAACCATAACCCTAATCCTAACTCTAATTTTACCATAAACCTAACCCTAACCCTAACACTTACTCTAAACCTAACCCTAGCCCTATCCCAAACCCCTAAATATACTCCTTACCCTAACCCTAACCCTAACACTAATCCTTACACTTACCCTAACCCTAACCCTAACCCTAACCTAACCCTAACACTAACCCTAACCCTAAACCTTACTTTTACCCTAAATCTAACCCTAAACCTTACCCTAACCCTAACCCTAAAGCTAACCCTGTCCCTTATCCTTACCTTAAGCATAACCCTAACCCTAAACCTAACCGTAACCCTAACCCTAACCCTTACCCTTACCCTTACCCTAATCTTAACCATAACCCTAACACTAAACCTAACCATAACCCTAACCCTAACCCTTACCCTTAACCTAACCCTAACCCTGACCTTAAACCTAAACCTGACCCTAACCCTAACCCTTACCCTTACCCTAACGCTAAGCCTAAGCCTAACCCTCACCCTTACCCTAACCCTAACCTTAATGCTAACCCTAACCCTAAACCTAACCCTTACCCTAACCCTAACCCTAACCCTAATCCTTACCCTAACCATAACCATAACCCTAACCCTAACCCTTACACTTTCCTAACCCTAAACCTACCCCTAACCCTAACCCTAAACCTTACCCTTACCATTACCCTTACCCTATCCCTAAACCTAACCCTAACCCTAACCCTAATCCTTACCTAAACATAACCCTAACCCTAACCCTAACCCTAACACTACCCTTAACCCTAACCCTAACCCTAAATCTTACCCTTACCCTAAAGCTAAGCCTAACCCTAACCCTAAACCCAAACCTAAACCTAACCCTAAACCTAACCCTAACCCTTACCCTTACCCTAAACCTAACCCTAAAAATAACCTTAACCCTAACACTTACACTTACCCTAACCCTAACCCTAAACTTAAACCTATCCCTAGCCTTAACCCTAACCCTAACCCTAACCCTAAACCTTACCCTTACCCTAAACCTAACCCTAACCCTAACCCTAACCCTAACCATAACACTAAGCCTAACCTTACCCTTACCCTAACCCTAACCCTAACCCTAACCTTTACCTTAACCGTAACTCTAACCCTCACCCTTACCCTTACCGTAACCCTAACTTTAACCTAACCCTAACCCTAACCCCAACCCTTACCCTTACCCTAAACCTTACCCTAACCCTAACCCTAACATTAACCTTAACCCTAACCCTAACCCTAACTATTAACCTAAACCTAACCCTAACCCTTACACTTACCCTAACCCTAAACCTAAACCTAACCCTAAACCTAACCCTAACCCTAACCCTTACCCTAACCCTTACCCTAATCCTAACCCTTACCCTTACCCTTACCCTAACCCTAACCCTTACCCATACCTAACCCTAACCCTAAACTTAATGCTAACCCTAACCCTAACCCTAACCCTTACCCTAACCCTAACCCTAACCGTAATTCTAATTCTTACCCTAACCTTAACCCTAACAATAACCCTAAACCAAAACCTAAAACTTCACCTTACCCTTACCCTAACCCTAACCTAAGCCTAACCTTAATCCTAATCCTACCCTAAACCTAAACCTTACAATTACCCTAACACTAACCCTAAACCTAAACCTAACCATAACTCTAACCCTAAACCTTACCCTCACCCTAAACCTAACCCTAACCCTAACCCTAACCCTAACCCTAACGCTAACCCTAACCCTAAATTTAAACCTAACTGTAACCCTAACCATAACCCTTACCCTTACCCTAACCCTAACCCTAACCCTAATCCTATACCTTACCCTTACCCTAACCATAACCTTAACCCTAACGCTAACCTTTACCCTAACCCTAACCCTAACCCTAAACCTATCCCTAAAACTTACCCTTACCCTAACCCTAACCCTAACCCTTACCCTTACCCTAACCCTAACCCTAACCCTAACCTTAACCCTAACCCTAACCCTAAACCTAACTCTAACCCTTACCCTTACACTAACCCTCACTCTAACCGTAACCCCAAACCTAAACCTAACCCTAACCCTAACCCTAACGCTTACCCTTACCCTAACCCTAACCCTAACACTTACACTTACCCTAACCCTAAACCTAACCCTAACTTTTAGCCTAACCATGACCATAACCCTAGTCCTTACGATAACTCTAACCCTAACCCTTACGCTAACCCTAACCCTAACCCTAAGCCTTACCCTAACCCTAACCCTAATCCTTTGCCTAAGCCTAACCCTAACACTAAACTTAACACTAAACCTAAACCTAACCCTAAACCTTACTCTTACCCTAACCCTAACCCTAACCCTAACCCTAACCCTAAACTTAACCCTAAACCTAACACTAACCCTAACCCTAACCCTTACCCTTACCCTAACCCTACACCTAACCCTAACCTAACCTTTACCCTTACCCTAAACCTAACCCTAAACCTAATCCTAACCCTTACACTTACCCTAAACCTAAACTTCAACCTAAACCTAACCCTAACCGTAACCCTTACCCTTACCCTAACCCTAACCCTAACATTAACCCTAACCCTAACCCTAACCCTTACACTTACCCTTACCCTAACCCTAACCTTAAACTTAAACCTAACCCTAACCCTAACCCTAACCGTTACCCTTACCCTATCCCTAACCCTAACCTTAACTCCAACCCTAAACCCAACCCTAACCCTAAACCTAATGCTTACCCTTACCCTAACCCTAACCCTAACACTTACCCTTACCTTAACCCTAACCCTAAGCCTAACTCTAATCTACCCTAACCCTAACCCTAAACCTTACTCTAAACCTAACCCTAGCCCTAAAACTAACCCCTAAACCTACACCTTACCCTAAGCCTAACCCTAACCCTAAACCTTACGCTTACCCTAACCCTAACCCTACCTCTAACTCTAACCCTAAACCTAACCCTAACCCTTATCCTAACTCTAACCCTTAGCCTAAACCTAACCCTAACCCTAACCTTACCCCTAAGTCTAAGTCTTACCCTTACCCTAACCATAACCCTAACACTCACCCTAATCTTAACCCTAACCCTAACCCTAACCCTAACCCTTACCCTTACCCTAACCTTAATCCTAAACCTAACCCTTACCCTTACCCTAAACCTAACCCTAACCCTAACCCTAACCCCTAACCCTAACCCTAACCCTAACCCTAACCCTAACGCTTATCCTAACCCTAACCCTAACCCTTACCCTAACCTAACCCTACTTCTAACTCTAACCCTAAACCTAACCCTAACCCTTACGCTAACCCTAAACCGTAGCCTAACCCTAACCCTAACCTTACCCCTAAGCCTAACTCTTCCCTTACCCTAACAATAACCCTAACACTAACCCTAACCTAACCCTAACCCTAACACTAACCCTAACCCTTACCCTAACCCTTACTCTTACTCTAACCCTAACCCCAAACCTAACACTAAATCTAAACCTAAACCTTTCCCTTACCCTAAACCCAACCCTAACCCTAACCCAAACCCTAACAGTAACCCTAAAACTAATACTAACCCTAACCCTAACCCTAACCCTAACCCTAACCCTTACCCTTACCCTAACCGTAACCCTAAACCTAACCCTAACTTTTACGCTAACCCTAACCTAACCCTAACCCTTACCCTTACCCTAACTCTAACCTTAAACCTAACCCTAACCCTAACCCTAACCCTAACCTTAACCCTAAAACTAACACTAACCCTAACCCTAACCCTAACCCTAACCCTTCCCCTTACCCTAACCCTAACCCTAAACCTCACCCGAGCCCTAATCCTAAACCTAACCCTAAACTTTTCCCTAACCCTAACCCTAACCCTAACCGTTACCCTTACCCTAACTCTAACCTTAAGACTAACCCTAACCCTAACCTTAACCCTAACCCTTACCCTTAACTAAGCCTAACCCTAAACTTATCCCCAACCCTAAACCCAAACCTAAACCTAAACCTAACGCTTACCCTTACCCTAACCCTAACCCTAACACTTACCCTTACCCTAACCCTAACCCTCACCCTAACGCTAACCCTTACCCTAACCCTTACCCTAACCCTAACACTAATCCTTACCCTAACCCTAACCCTATCCCTAATACTTACTCTTACCCTAACCCTAACCCTACCTCTAACCCTAAACCTAACCCTAACACTAAACCTTACCCTATCCCTAACCCTAACTCTTAGTCTAAACCTAACCCTAACCCTAACCCTAACCCTAAACTTAATACTAATCCTAACCCTAACCCTAACCCTTATCCTTACCCTAACCCTAAACCCAAAACTTACCCTAACCCTAACCCTAACCGTTACCCTAATCCTTATCCTTTCCCTAACCCTAAACATAACCCTAACCTTAACCCTTACCCTGACCCTAACCCTAAACCTTACACTTACCCTAAACCTAACCCTGCACATAACCCTAATCCTGACCCTAATCCTAAACCTCACCCTTACCCTTACCCTAACCCTAACCCTAACCCTAACCCTAACCCGAACCCTAACTCCTAACCCTAACCCTAACCCTAACCCTAACATTAACCCTAACCCTAACCCTAACCCTTAGACTTACCCTTACCCTAACACTAACCTTAAACCTAACCCTAACCCTAACCCTAATGCTTACCCTTACCCTAACTCTAAACTTAAACCTAACCCTAACCCTAAACCTAACCCTTACTCTTACCCTATCCCTAACCCTAACCTTATCCCCAACCTAAACCCAACCCTAACCCTAACCCTAACGCTTACCCTTACCCTAACCCTAACCCTAACACTTACCCTTATCTTAACCCTAACCCTAATCCTAAATCTAATTTTACCCTAACCCTTACCCTAACCCTAACCCTTACTCTAAACCTAACCCTAGCGCTAACCCTAACCCCTAAACCTACCCCTTACCCTAACCCTAACCCTAACCCTAACCCTAACCCTAACCCTAACCGTAACCCTAACCCTTACCCTAACCCTAACCCTAATCCTAACCCTAACCCTAACCCTAAACTTACCCCTAAGCCTAACTCTTACCCTTACCCTAACCCTAACCCTAATCCTAACCCTAACCCTACTGCTAACCCTAAACCTAACCTTAATGCTAACCATAGCCCTAACCCTAACCCTAACCCTAACTCTTACCCTTACCCTAACCATAACCCTAACACTAACCCTAACCTTAACCCTAACCATAACCCTTAACCTTACCCTTACCCTAACCTTAATCCTAAACCGAACCCTTACCCTTACCCTCACCTAACCCTAACCCTAACCATACCCCTAACCCTAACCCTAACCCTAAACCTAACTCTAACCCTTAGCCTTACCCTAACGTAACACTAACCCTATCCCTTACCCTAACCCTAAAACTAACCCTGAACCCTAACCCTAACCCTAACCCTAACGCTTACCCTAACCCTAACCCTAACCCTTACCCTAAACTAACCCTTCTTCTAACTCTAACCCTAACCCTAACCCTAATCCTTACCCTAACCCTAACCTGTAGCATAACCCTAACCCTAACCCTAACCATACCCCTAAGCCTAACTCTTCCCTTACCCTAACCATAACCCTAACACTAACCCTAACCTTAAACCTAACCCTAACCCTTAACCTTACCCTAACCTTAATCGTAACCCCTAACCCTAACCCTAATCCTACCTCTAACCCTTAGCCTTACCCTAACAGTAACACTAACCCTAACCCTTACCCTAACCCTAAACCTAAACCTTACCCTAACCCTATAACTAACGCTGACCCCTAACCCTAACCCTAACCCTAACCCTAATCCTACCTCTAACCCTTAGCCTTACCCTAACAGTAACACTAACCCTAATCCTTACCCTAACCCTAAACCTAAACCTTACCCTAACCCTATAACTAACGCTGACCCCTAACCCTAACCCTAACCCTAACCCTAACTCTTACCCTAACCCTAACCCTTACCCTAACCTAACCCTACCTCTAACTCTAACCCTAACCCTAACCCTAACCCTAACCCTAACCCTTACCCTAACCCTAACCCTTAGCCTAACCCTAACCCTAACCCTAATCTTACCCCTAAGCCTAACTCTACCCTTACCCTAACCATAACCCTAACACTAACCCTAATCTTAACCCTAACCCTAACCCTAACCCTAACGCTTACCCTAACCCTTACCTTTACCCTAACCCTAACCTGAAACCTAACACTAAATCTAAACCTAAACCTTTCCCTTACCCTAAACCCAACCCTAACCCTAACCCTAAACCTAACAGTAACCCTAAAACTAATACTAACCCTAACCCTAAACCTAACCCTAACCCTTACACTTACCATAACCCTAAACCTAACCCTAACATTTATGTTAACCCTAACCGTAACCCTAACGCTTACCCTTACACTAAACCTAACCTTAAACCTAACCCTAACCCTAACCCTAACGCTAACCCTAACCTTAACCCTAAAACTAACACTACCCTAACCCTAACCCTAACCCTTACCCTTACCCTAACCCTAACCCTAAACCTAACCCTAATCCTAAACCTAACCCTAACCCTAACCCTAATCCTAACCTTTTCGCTAACCCTAACCTTAACCCTAACCATTACCCTTACCCTAACTCTAACCTTAAACCTAACCCTAACCCTAACCCTAACCCTAACCCTTACCCTTACACTAAGCCTAACCCTAAACATAACCCCAACCCTAAACCCAAACCTAACCCTAACCCTACCCTTACCCTTACCCTAACCCTAACCCTAACCCTAACACTTACCCTCACACTAAACCTAACCCTAACCCTAACCCTAACGCTAACCCTTACCCTAACCCTTACCCTAACCCTAACACTAACCCTTACCCTAACACTAACCCTATCCCTAATCCTTACGCTTACCCTAACGCTAACCCTACCTCTATCCCTAAACCTAACCCTAACACTAACCCTTACCCTAACCCTAACCCTAACCCTTAGCCTAACCCTAAGCCTAACCCTAACCTTAACCCTAACCCTAAACCTAAACTTAATTCTAATCCTAACCCTAACCCTAACCCTTACCCTAACCCTAACCCTAACCCTAATTCTTACCCTAACCCTAACCTTAACAATAACCCTAACCCCAAACCTAAACCTTAACTTACCCTTACCCTAACCCTAACCCTAGCCCTAACCTTAACCCTAATCCTAACCCTAAACTAAAACTTAGCCTTACCCTAACACTAAACCTAAAGCTAAACCTAACTCTAACCCTAACCCTAAAACTTACCCTTACCCTAAACCTAACCCTAACCCTTACCCTAAACCTAACCCTAAAGCTAACCCTATCCCTTACGCTTACCTTAACCATAACCCTAACCCTAAACCTAACCGTAACCCTAACCCTAACCCTTACCCTTACCCTAATCCTAACCTTAACCATAACCCTAACACTAAACCTAACCATAACCCTAACCCTAACCCTACCCTTACCCTTAGCCTAACCCTAACTCTACATCTAACTCTAACCCTAACCATAACCCTAACCCTTACCATAACCCTTACCCTTATCCTAACCCTAACCCTAACCCTAAACTTACCCCTAAGCCTAACTCTTACCCTTACCCTAACCATAACCCTAACACTAACCCTAACCTTAAACCTAACCCTAACCCTTAACCTTACCCTAACCTTAATCGTAACCCCTAACCCTAACCCTAATCCTACCTCTAACCCTTAGCCTTACCCTAACAGTAACACTAACCCTAACCCTTACCCTAACCCTAAACCTAAACCTTACCCTAACCCTATAACTAACGCTGACCCCTAACCCTAACCCTAACCCTAACCCTAATCCTACCTCTAACCCTTAGCCTTACCCTAACAGTAACACTAACCCTAATCCTTACCCTAACCCTAAACCTAAACCTTACCCTAACCCTATAACTAACGCTGACCCCTAACCCTAACCCTAACCCTAACCCTAACTCTTACCCTAACCCTAACCCTTACCCTAACCTAACCCTACCTCTAACTCTAACCCTAACCCTAACCCTAACCCTAACCCTAACCCTTACCCTAACCCTAACCCTTAGCCTAACCCTAACCCTAACCCTAATCTTACCCCTAAGCCTAACTCTACCCTTACCCTAACCATAACCCTAACACTAACCCTAATCTTAACCCTAACCCTAACCCTAACCCTAACGCTTACCCTAACCCTTACCTTTACCCTAACCCTAACCTGAAACCTAACACTAAATCTAAACCTAAACCTTTCCCTTACCCTAAACCCAACCCTAACCCTAACCCTAAACCTAACAGTAACCCTAAAACTAATACTAACCCTAACCCTAAACCTAACCCTAACCCTTACACTTACCATAACCCTAAACCTAACCCTAACATTTATGTTAACCCTAACCGTAACCCTAACGCTTACCCTTACACTAAACCTAACCTTAAACCTAACCCTAACCCTAACCCTAACGCTAACCCTAACCTTAACCCTAAAACTAACACTACCCTAACCCTAACCCTAACCCTTACCCTTACCCTAACCCTAACCCTAAACCTAACCCTAATCCTAAACCTAACCCTAACCCTAACCCTAATCCTAACCTTTTTGCTAACCCTAACCTTAACCCTAACCATTACCCTTACCCTAACTCTAACCTTAAACCTAACCCTAACCCTAACCCTAACCCTAACCCTTACCCTTACACTAAGCCTAACCCTAAACATAACCCCAACCCTAAACCCAAACCTAACCCTAACCCTACCCTTACCCTTACCCTAACCCTAACCCTAACCCTAACACTTACCCTCACACTAAACCTAACCCTAACCCTAACCCTAACGCTAACCCTTACCCTAACCCTTACCCTAACCCTAACACTAACCCTTACCCTAACACTAACCCTATCCCTAATCCTTACGCTTACCCTAACGCTAACCCTACCTCTATCCCTAAACCTAACCCTAACACTAACCCTTACCCTAACCCTAACCCTAACCCTTAGCCTAACCCTAAGCCTAACCCTAACCTTAACCCTAACCCTAAACCTAAACTTAATTCTAATCCTAACCCTAACCCTAACCCTTACCCTAACCCTAACCCTAACCCTAATTCTTACCCTAACCCTAACCTTAACAATAACCCTAACCCCAAACCTAAACCTTAACCTTACCCTTACCCTAACCCTAACCCTAGCCCTAACCTTAACCCTAATCCTAACCCTAAACTAAAACTTAGCCTTACCCTAACACTAAACCTAAAGCTAAACCTAACTCTAACCCTAACCCTAAAACTTACCCTTACCCTAAACCTAACCCTAACCCTTACCCTAAACCTAACCCTAAAGCTAACCCTATCCCTTACGCTTACCTTAACCATAACCCTAACCCTAAACCTAACCGTAACCCTAACCCTAACCCTTACCCTTACCCTAATCCTAACCTTAACCATAACCCTAACACTAAACCTAACCATAACCCTAACCCTAACCCTACCCTTACCCTTAGCCTAACCCTAACCTTAAACCTAAACCTGACCCCAACCCTAACCCTTACCCTTACCCTAACGCTAACCCTAACCTAACCCTAACCCTAACCCTAACCCTAACTGTAAACCTATCCCTTACACTTACCCTAAACCTAACCTTCAACCAAAACCTAACCCTAACCGTAACCTTTACCCTAACCCTAACCCTAACCCTAACATTAACCCTAACCCTAACCCTAACCCTTACACTTACCCTTACCCTAACCCTAAACTTAAACTTAAACCTAACCCTAAACCTAACCCTTACCCTTACCCTAACTCTAACCTTAAACCTAACCCTAACCCTAACCCTAACCCTAACCCTAACCATTACCCTTACCCTATCCCTAACCCTAACCTTAACCCCAACCCAAAACCCAACCCTAACCCTAAACATAATGCTTACCCTTACCCTAATCCTAACCCTAACACTTACCCTTACCTTAACCCTAACCCTAAGCCTAACTCTAATTTACCCTAACCCTAACCCTAAACCTTACTCTAAACCTAACCCTAGCCCTAACACTAACCCCTAAACCTACCCCTTACCCTAAACCTAACCCTAACCCTAAACCTTACGCTTACCCTAACCCTAACCCTACCTCTAACTCTAACCCTAAACCTAACCCTAACCCTTATCCTAACTCTAACCCTTAGCCTAAACCTAACCCTAACCCTAACCTTACCCCTAAGGCTAACTCTTACCCTTACCCTAACCATAACCCTAACACTAACCCTAATCTCAACACTAAGCCTAACCCTAACCCTAACCCTTACCCTTACCCTAAACCTAACCCTAACCCTAACCCTAACCCCTAACCATAACCCTAACCCTAACCCTTACGCTTACCCTAACCCTAACCCTAACCCTTACCCTAACCTAACCCTACTTCTAACTCTAACCCTAAACCTAACCCTAACCCTTACCCTAACCCTAAACCGTAGCCTAACCCTAACCCTAACCCTAACCTTACTCCTAAGCCTAACTCTTCCCTTACCCTAACCATAACCCTAACACTAAACCTAACCTAACCCTAACCCTAACACTAACCCTAACCCTAACCCTTACCCTAACCCTTACTCTTACTCTAACCCTAACCCCAAACCTAACACTAAATCTAAACCTAAACCTTTCCCTTACCCTAAACCCAACACTAACCCTAACCCAAACCCTAACAGTAACCCTAAAACTAATACTAACCCTAACCCTAACCCTAACCCTTACCCTTACCCTAACCCTAACCCTAAACCTAACCCTAACTTTTACGCTAACCCTAACCGTAACCCTAACCCTTACCCTTACCCTAACTCTAACTTTAAACCTAACCCTAACCCTAACTCTAACCCTAACCCTAACCTTAACCCTAAAACTAACAATAACCCTAACCCTAACCCTAACCCTAACCCTTACCCTTACCCTAACCCTAACCCTAAACCTCACCCGAACCCTAACCCTAAACCTAACCCTAAACTTTTCCCTAACCATAACCCTAACTCTAACCGTTACCCTTACCCTAACTCTAACGTTAAACCTAACCCTAACCCTAACCCTAACCCTAACCCTTACCCTTAACTAAGCCTAACCCTAAACTTAACCCCAACCCTAAACCCAAACCTAAACCTAACCCTAACGCTTACCCTTACCCTAACCCTAACCCTAACACTTACACTTACCCTAACCCTAACCCTAACCCTCACCCTAACGCTAACCCTTACCCTAACCCTTACCCTAACCCTAACACTAACCCTTACCCTAACCCTAACCCTATCCCTAATACTTACTCTTACCCTAACCCTAACCTTACCTCTAAACCTAAACCTAACCCTAACACTAATCCTTATCCTAAACCTAACCCTAACTCTTACTCTTAGTCTAAACCTAACCCTAACCCTAACCCTAACCCTAACCCTAAACTTAATTCTAATCCTAACCCTAACCCTAACCCTTATCCTTACCCTAACCCTAAACCCAAAACTTACCGTAACCCTAACCCTAACCCTTACCCTAATCCTTACCCTTTCCCTAACCCTAAACATAACCGTAACCTTAAACCTAACCCTGACCCTAACCCTAAACCTTACCCTTACCCTAACCCTAACCCTGCATATAACCCTAATCCTAACCCTAATCCTAAACCTCAACCTTACCCTTACCCTAACCCTATCCCTAAATCTAATCTTAACACTAACCCTTAACCTTAACCCTAACCCTTACCCTTAGACTAACCCTAACTCTAACCCTAACCCTAACACTTACCCTGAACCTAACCCTAAGTCTAACACTAACCCTTACCCTTAACCTAACCCTAACCCTAACACTAACCCTTACCATTAACCTAACCCTTACCCTAATCCAACACTTAACCTAACCCTAACCCTAACCATAACCCTAACACTTTCCTTACCCTAACAATTACCCTAACCCTAACGCTTACCCTAACCCTAACCCTTACCCTAACCCTAACCCTAACCCTAACCCTTACCCTAACCCTAACCCGAACCCGAACCCTTACTCCTAACCCTAACCCTAACCCTAACATTAACCCTAACCCTAACCCTAACCCTTAGACTTACCCGTACCCTAACACTAACCTTAAACCTAACCCTAACCCTAACCCTAATGCTTACCCTTACCCTAACTCTAACCTTAAACCTAACCCTAACCTTAACCCTAACCATAACCCTTAACCTTACCCTTACCCTAACCTTAATCCTAAACCTAAACCTTACCCTTACCCTAACCTAACCCTAACCCTAACCATACCCCTAACCCTAACCCTAACCCTAAACCTAACTCTTAACCTTAGCCTTACCCTAACCGTAACACTAAACCTAACCCTTACCCTAACCCTAAAACTAACCCTGACCCCTAACCCTAACCCTAACCCTAACGCTTACCCTAACCCTTACCCTAACCCTTACCCTAAACTAACCCTACTTCTAACTCTAACCCTAACCCTAACCCTAATCCTTACCCTAACCCTAACCTGTAGCCTAACCCTAACCCTAACCCTAAACTTACCCCTAAGCCTAACTCTTCCTTTACCCTAACCATAACCCTAACCCTAACCCTAACCCTAACCCTTACCCTAACCCTTATTCTTACCCTAACCCTAACCCCAAACCTAACACTAAATGTAAACCTAAACCTTTCCCTTACCCTAAACCCAAACCTAACCCTAGCCCTAACCCTAACAGTAACCCTAAAACTAATACTAACCCTAACCCTAACCCTAACCCTTACCCTTACCCTAACCCTAAACCTAAACCTAACCCTAAGTTTTATGCTAACCCTAACCGTAACCCTAACCCTTACCCTTACCCTACTTTAACCTTAAACCTAACCCTAACCCTAACCATAACCCCAACCCTAACCTTAACCCTAAACTAACCCTAACCCTAACCCTAACCCTAACCCTAACCCTTACCCTTACCCTTACCCTAACCCGATCCCTAAACCTAACCCGAACCCTAACCCTAAACATAACCCTAACATTAAACTTTTCCCTAACCCTAACCCTAAACCTAACCGTTACCCTAACCCTAACTCTTACCCTTAACCTAACCCTAACCCTAACCCTAAAACTTACCCTTACCCTAACCCTAACCCTAACCCTAACCCTCACCCTAACGCTAACCCTTACCCTAAACCTTACCCTAACCCTAACCCTAACCCTTACCCTAACCCTAACCCTATCCCTAATCCTTACCCTTACCCTAACCCTAACCCTACCTCTAACCCTAAACCTAACCCTAACACTAACCCTTACCCTAACCCTAACCCTAACCCTTAGCCTAACCCTAACCCTAACCCTAACCTTAACCCTAACCCTAACCCTAACTTAATTCTAATCCTAACCCTAACCCTAACCCTTATCCTTACTCTAACCCTAACCCTAAACCCAAAACTTACCCTAACCATAATCCTTACCCTATCCCTAACCCTAACCCTAACCCTAACCTTAACCCTAACCCTAACCCTAACCCTAAACCTTACCCTTACCCTAACCCTAACCCTGCACATAACCCTAATCCTAAACCTCACCCTTACCCTTACCTTAATCCTATACCTAAATCTAACCTTAACCCTAACTCCTAACCCTAACCCTAAACCTTACCCTTAGACTAACCCTAACTCTAACCCTAACCCTAACACTTACCCTTACCCTAACCCTAAGCCTAACACTAACCCTTACCCTTAACCTACTCCTAACCCTAACACTAACCCTTACCATTAACCCAACCCTAACCCTAATCCAACACTTACCCTTAACCTTACCCTAACCCTAACCCTAACCCTCACACTTACACTTACCCTAACACTAACCCTAACCCTAACCCTTACCCTAACCCTAACCCTTACCCTAACCCTAACCCTAACCCTTACCCTAACCCTAACCCTATCTCGAACCCTAACCCCTAACCCTAACATTAACCCTAACACTAACCCTAACCCTTACACTTACCCTTACCCTAACACTAACAATAAACCTAACCCTAACCCTAACCCTAACGCTTACCCTTACCCTAACTCTAACCTTAAACCTAACCCTAACCCTAACCCTAACCCTTACCCTATCCCTAACCCTAAACTTAAACCCAACCCTAAACCCAATCCTAACCCTAACCCTAACGCTTACCCTTACCCTAACCCTAAAACTAAAACTTACCCTTACCTTAACCCTAACCCTAATCCTAACTCTAATTTTACCCTAACCCTAACCCTTCCCTAACCCTTACTCTAAACCTAACCCTAGCCCTAACCCTAACACCTAAACGTACCCCTTACCCTAACCCTAACCCTAACCCTCAACCTTACCCTTACCCTAACCCTAACTCTACCTCTAACTCTAACCCTAACCATAACCCTAACCCTTACCATAACCCTTACCCTTATCCTAACCCTAACCCTAACCCTAAACTTACCCCTAAGCCTAACTCTTACCCTTACCCTAACCATAACCCTAACACTAACCCTAACCTTAAACCTAACCCTAACCCTAAACCTTACCCTAACCCTATAACTAACGCTGACCCCTAACCATAACCCTAACCCTAACGCTTACCCTAACCCTAACCCTAACCCTTACCCTAACCTAACCCTACCTCTAACTCTAACCCTAAACCTAACCTTGACCCTTACCCTAACCCTAACCCTTAGCCTAACCCTAACCCTAACGCTAATCTTACCCATAAGCCTAACTCTACCCTTACCCTAACCATAACCCTAACACTAACCCTAATCTTAACCCTAACCCTAACCCTAACCCTAACCCTTACCCTAACCCTTACTCTTACCCTAACCCTAACCTCAAACCTAACACTAAATCTAAACCTAAACCTTTCCCTTACCCTAAACCCAACCCTAACCCTAACCCTAACCCTAACAGTAACCCTAAAACTAATACTAACCCTAACCCTGAACCTAACCCTAACCCTTACACTTACCCTAACCCTAAACCTAACCCTAACTTTTATGCTAACCCTAACCGTAACACTAACCCTTACCCTTACCTAACCCTAACCTTAAACCTAACCCTAACCCTAACCCCAACGCTAACCCTAACCTTAACCCTAAAACTAACACTACCCTATCCCTAACCCTAACCCTAACCCTTACCCTTACCCTAACCCTAACCCTAAACCTAACCCTAATCCTAAACCTAACCCTAACCCTAACCCTAATCCTAAACTTTTCGCTAACCCTAACCTTAACCCTAACCATTACCCTTACCCTAACTCTAACCTTAAACATTACCCTTACCCTAACACTAACCCTAACCCTAACCCTTACCCTTACACTAAGCCTAACCCTAAACATAACCCCAACCCTAAACCCAAACCTAACCCTAACCCTAACCCTTACCCTTACCCTAACCCTTACCCTAACCCTAACCCTATCCCTAATCCTTACCCTTACCCTAACGCTAACCCTACCTCTAACCCTAAACCTAACCCTAACACTAACCCTTACCCTAACCCTAACCCTTAGCCTAACCCTAACCCTAACCCTAACATTAATCCTAACCCTAACCCTAAACTTAATTCTAATCCTAACCCTAACCCTAACCCTTATCCTTACTCTAACCCTAACTATAATACCAAAACTTACCCTAACCCTAACCCTAACCCTTACCCTAATCCTTACCCTTTCCCTAACCCTAACCATAACCCTAACCCTAACCCTAACCCTAACCCTAAACCTTACCCTTAACCTAACCCTAACCCTAACACTAACCCTTACCATTAACCTAATCCTAATCCTAATCCAACACTTACCATAACCCTAACCCTAACCCTTACCCTAACCCTAATCCGAACCCTAACCCCTAAACCTAACCCTATCCCTAACCCTAACCCTTACCCTTACCCTAACTCTAACATTAACCTTAACCCAAACCCTAAACCTAACCCTAACCCTTACCCTTAGCCTAACCCTAACGCTAACTCTAACCCTAACCCTAAACCTAACCCTAACCCTAACCCTAACCATAACCCTAAATCTTACTTTTACCCTAAATCTAACCCTAACCATTACCCTAACCCTAACCCTAAACCTAACCCCATCCCTTAACCTTACCTTAACCATAACCCTAACCCTAAACCTAACCCTAACCGTAACCCTAACACTAACCCTTAACCTAACCCTAACCTTAACCATAACCCTAACACTTACCCTAACGTTAACCCTAACCCTAACCCTAAACCTTACCCTTACCCTAACCCTAACCTTAAACCTAACCCAGACCCTAACCCTAACCCTCACCCTTACCCTAACCCTAAACCTAACCTTAATGCTAACCCTAACCCTAACCCTAATCCTTACCCTAACCATAACCCTAACCCTAACCCTAACCCTTACCCTTTCCTAACCCTAAACCTAACCCTAACCCTAACCCTAAACCTTATCCTTACCCTTACCCTAACTCTAACCCAAACCCTAAACCTAACCTTAACCCTAACCCTAACCCTTACCCTAACCCTTACCCTTACCCTAACCCTAACCTTAAACCTAACCCTAACCCTAAACCTGACCCTAACCGTTACCCTTACCCTAAACCTAACCCTAACCCTAACCTTAATCCTAGCCCTTACCCTTACCCTAACCCTAACCCTAACCCTAACCTTTAACCCTAACCCTAACCCTTACCCTAAACCTAAACCTAACCCTAACCCTTACACTTACCCTAACCCTAACCCTAAACCTAACCCTATCCCTAACACTTAACCTAACCCTAACCCTAATCCTAACCCTTACCTTTACCCTAACCCTAACCCTAACCATTACCCTTACCTAACCCTAACCCTAAACTTAATGTGAACACTAACCCTAACCCTAACCCTTACCCTAACCCTAACCCTAACCCTAATACTTACCCTAACCCAAACCTTAACAATAACCCTAACCCCAAACCTAAACCTTAACCTTATCCTTACCCTAACCCTAACCCTACCACTAACCTTAACCCTAATCCTAACCCTAAACCTAAACTTAGCCTTACCCTAACACTAACCTTAAACCTAAACCTAACCCTAACCCTAACCCTAAAACTTACCCTTACCCTAAACCTAACCCTAACCCTAACCCTAAGCCTTAAACTTACACTAACCCTAACCCTAACCCCTAACCCTAACCCTAACGCTTACGCTAACCTGAACCCTAAACCTAAACCTTACCCTTACCCTAACCCTAACCCTACCTCTAACCCTAACACTAACCCTTACCCTAACCCTAACCCTAACCCTTTTCCTAACCCTAAACCTAACCTTAACGTAACCCTAAACCTAACCCTAACCCTTTCCCTTACCCTAAACCTAACTCTAACCCTAACCCTTACTCTTACCCTAACCCTAACCCCAAACCTAACACTAAACCTATCCCTAAACCTTACCCTTACCCTAAACCTAACCCTAACCCTTACCCTAACCCTATCCCTAACCCTACCCCTAAACCCTAAACCTAACCCTAACCCTAAACCTTACCCTTACCCTAACCCCTAACCCTAACCCTAACTGTAACCCTTACCCTAACCGTAACCCTAACCGTAACCCTAACCCTAACACTTACGCTTACCCTAACCATAACCCTAACCCTAACTTTTACCCAAAACGTTACCATAACCCTAACCCTTACCCTAACTCTAACCCTAACCCTAACCCCTAACCCTAACCCTTACACTAACCCGAACCCTAAACCTAAACCTTACCCTTACCCTAACCCTAACCCTACCTCTAACCCTAACCCTAACCCTAAACCTAACCCTTACCCTAAACCTAACCCTAACCCTTTGCCTAACCCTAACCCTAAACTTAACCCTAAACCTAACCCTAACCCTAATTCTTACCCTTACCCCAACCCTAACCCTAACCCTAACCCTAACCCTAACCCTTACTCTTACCCTAACCCTAACCCCAAACCTAACACTAAACCTATCCCTAAACCTTAGCCTTACCCTAAAACTAACCGTAACCCTTATGCTAACCCTATGCCTAACCCTAACCCTAACCCCTAAACCTAACCCTAACCCTAAACCTTACCCTTACCCTAACCCATAACCTAACCCTAACCCTAACCCTAACCCCTAACCCTAACCCTAAACCTAACCCTTACCCTTACCCTAACCCTAACCTAAAATTATACCTAAACCTAAAACTAACCCTAACCCTAACCCTTACCCTAACCCTAACGCTAGACCTAACCCTAACCCTTACTCTTACCCTTTACCTAATCCTAACCCTAACCATAAACTTAACCCTAAAACTAACACTAACCTTAACCCTAACCCTTACCCTAACCCTAACCCTGGACCTAACCCTAACCCTAACACTTACCCTTACCCTAACCATAACCCTAACTCCTAACCTTAAAACTAACCGTAATCTTTACCCTTAGCCGAACCCTAACCCTAAACTTAACCCTAAATCTAACACTAACCCTAACCCTAACCTTTACCCTAACCGTAACTCTGGACCTAACCGTAACCCTAACACTTACCCTTACCCTAAACCTAACCCTAAACCTAACCCTAACCCTAACCCTAACCCTAACCCTTACCCTAACCCTAACCCTAAGCCTAACCCTAACCCTAAACCTAACCCTAACCCTAAACCTAACCCTTAACCTCACCCTAACTCTAACCTTAAACCTAACACTAACCCTAACCCTAACCTTAACCCCAACCCTAAACCCAAACCTAACCCTAACCCTAACGCTTACCCTGACCCTAACCCTAACCCTAACCCTAACACTTACCCTAATCCTAACCCTAACCCTAACACTAACCCTAAGGCTAACCCTTACCCTAACCCTAACATTTACCCTAACCCTAACCCTAACCCTTACCCTAAACCTAACCAAAACCCGAATCATAACCCCTAACCCTAACCCTAACCCTCACCTTAACGCTAACCCTAACCCTTACCCTTACCCTAACCCTAACCCTAAACCTAACCCTTACCCTTACAATAACCCTAACACTAACCTTAACCCAAACCATAAATCTAACCTTAACCCTTACTTTACCCTAACCCTAACCCTAATCCTAAACCTAACCCTAACCCTAACACTTACCGTAACCCTAACCCTTACCCTAACCCTAACCCTAACCCTAAACTTAACCCTAACTCTTACATTTACCCTAACCCTAACCCTAAACCTAAACCTAACAGTAAACCTAACCCTAACCCTTAAACTTACCCTAATCCTAACCCTTACCCTAACCCTAATCCTAAACCTTACTTTTACCCTAAACCTGACCCTAACCCTTACCCTAACCCTAACCCTAACCCTTACCCTTACCTTAACCATAACCCTAACTCTAAAACTAACCCTAACCCTAACCCTAACCCTTAACCTTACCATAACCCTAACCTTAACCATAACCCTAACACTAACCCTAACCTTAACTCTAATCCTAACCTTAAACCAAACCCTTACCCTTACCCTAACCCTAACCTTAAACCTAAACCTAACCCTAACCCTAACCCTTACCCTTACCCTAAACCTAACCCTAAACCTAACCCTTTCCCTGACCCTAACCCTAACCCTAACCTTATTGATAACCCTAACCCTAAACCTAACCCTTACCCTAAACCTAACCCTAACCCTAATCCTTACCCTAACCCTAAACCTTGCACTTTCCTGACCCTAACCCTAACCCTAACCCTAACCCTAACCCTAACGCTAAACCTTACCCTTACCCTTTCCCTAACCTTAACCCTAAACTTAACCCTAACCCTAACCCTAAACCTAACACTTACCCTTACCCTAACCCTAACCCTAAATCTAACCCTAACCCTAGCCCTTACCCTTACCCTAACCCTAACCCTAACCTTAACCCTAGCCCTCACCCTTACCCTAACCCTAACCCTAACCCTAACCTTAACCCTAACCCTGAACTTTAACCTTAACCTTGCCCTAACCCTAACCCTAAACCTAACCCTAACCCTAACCCTAACCCATACCCTTACACTAACCCTAACCCTAACCTTCACCCTAAACCTAACCCTTACCCTAACCCTAAACCTACCCTAGCCCTTACACTTACCCTAAACCTAACCCTAAACCTAACCCTAAACCTAACCCTAACCCTTACCCTATCCCTAACCCTAACCTTAACCCTAATCCTAACACTTACCCTTACCCTAACCCTAACCCTAACCCTTACCCTTACCCTAACCCTAACCCTAACCTTAATGCTAACCCGAATCCTAACCCTAACCCTTACCCTAACCCTAACCCTAAACCTTTCCCTAACCCTAATCCAACTCCTAACCCTTACCCTTTCCCTAACCCGAACCCTAACCCTAACCCCAAACT
Organism: Megascapheus bottae; assembly: GCA_024803745.1. Lineage (NCBI taxonomy): Eukaryota > Metazoa > Chordata > Mammalia > Rodentia > Geomyidae > Megascapheus > Megascapheus bottae. Next base: position 3,124,589 of record JANJXV010000068.1, on the reverse strand, counting down.
TAAACCTTATCCTTACCCTTACCCTAACCCTAACCCTAACCCTAACACTACACCTTACCCTTACCCTAAACCTAACCCTAATCATAACCCTAACTCTACGCCTTAACCTTACCCTAACACTAACCCTAACCCTAACCCTAAATTTAACCCTAACCCTAATCCTAACCATAACACTTACTCTTACCCTAACCCTAACCCTAAACCTAACCCTAACCCTAACCCTTAGCCTTACCCTAACCCTAAACTTAAACCTAACCCTAACCATAACCCTAACCCTTACCCTAACCCTAACCCTAACCCTAACACTAACCCTTACCCTAAACCTAACCCTAACCCTTAGCCTAACCCTAACCCTAACCCTAACACTAAACCTACCCCTAACCCTTACCCTAAAACTAACACTTACCCTAACCCTAACCGTAACCTTTCACACTAACCCTAACCCTAACCCGAAACCTAACCCCCAACCCTAACCCTAACCCTCACGTTAAGGCTAACTGTAATCCTTACCCTTACCCTAACCCTAACCCTAACCCTAATACTTACCCTTACCCTAACCCTAACACTAACCTAAACCCAAACCCTAAATCTAACCGTAACCCTTAATTTACCCTAACCCTAACCCTAACCCTATCCCTAACGCTAAACCTTACCCTGACCCTAACCACAACCCTACATCTAACCTTAAACCTAAACCCACCCCTAACCCTAGCACTTACCTTTACCCTACCCTAACCCTAACCCTAACCCTAACTTTTACCCTAACCCTAACCCTAACCCTTATCCTTACCCTTACCCTAACCCTAACCCTAACACTAACCCTAACCTTAACCCTAATTCTAACCCTAACCCTAACCCTTACTCTTACACTAACCTTAAACCTAAACCTAAACCTTCCCCTTACCCTAACCCTAACCTTAACCCTAACCCTAAGTCTAACCCCTAACCCTAACACTAACCCTAACCCTAACTCTAACCCTTAGCCTTACCCTAAACCTAACCCTAACCCTAACCCTTAACCTAAACCTAACCCTAACCCTTACCCTAACCCTAACCCTAAACCTAACGCTTACCCTAACACTAAACCTAACCGTAACCTTAACCCTAAACCTTACCCTTACCCTAACTGTACCCTTAAATCTAATCCTAACCCTAACCCTAAACCTAACCCTTACCATTACCCTAACCCTAACCCTAACCCCAACCCTAAACCCAACCCTAACCCTAACCCTAACGCTTACCCTTACCCTAACCCTAACCCTAACCCTAACCCTAACTCTTACCTTTACCCTACCCTAACCCTACGCTTAACCCTAACTTTTACCCTAACCCTAACCCTAATCCTAACTCTTACCCTAACCCTGACCCAAACCCTAACCCTAACCCCAAACCCTAACCCTTACCCTAATGCTAACCCATCCCTTACCCTTACCCTTACAATAACACTAACCCTACCTCTAACCCTAACCCTAACCCTAACGCTAACCCTAACCCTTACTTTAACCCTAACCCTTAGCCTAACCCTAACTCTTACCTTAACCTTAACCCTAACCCTTACCCTACCCCTTACCCTTACCCTAACCATAACCCTAACCCTAACACTAACCCCAACCTTAACGCTAACCCTAACCATAACCCTAACACTTACCCTTATCCCTAAACTTAACCCTAAACCTAACCCTTACCCTTACCCTAACCCTAACCCCTAACCCTAACCTTTACCCTAACCCTCACCCTTACCCTAACCCTAACCCTACCTCTAACTCTAACCCTAACCCTAACCTTAACCCTTACCCTAATTCTAACCCTAACCCTAACCTTAACCCTAACCATAACCCTAACCCTAACCCTTATCCTTACCCTAACCCTAACTCTAAACCTAAACCTAACCCTAACCGTAAACCTAACCCTAATCCTTACCCTAACCATAACCCTAACCTTAAACTTAAACCTTACCCTTTCCTAACCCTAACCCTAACCCTAACCCTAATCCTAACACTTACCCTTACCCTAACCCTAACCCTATCCCTAAACTTAACCCTAACCCTTACCCTTACCCTAACCCTAACCCTAACCTTAAACCTAACCCCAACCTTAACCCTAACCCTAACCCTAAACCATACCCTTACCCTAACCCTAACCCTAAACCTAACCCTAAACGTAACACTAACCCTAACCTTACCCTTACCCTAACCCTAACGCTAAACCTAACCCTAACCTTTACACTAACCCTAACCCTAACCCTAACCCTTAACCTTACCCTAACTTTAACCTAACCCTAACCCTAACCCTAACCCTAAACCTTACCCTTACCCTAACCCTTACCCTAACCCTAACCTTAAACTTAACCCTAACCCTAACCCTAACCCTTACTTTAACCCTAACCCTTAGCCTAACCCTAACCCTTACCTTAACCTTAACCCTAACCCTTACCCTAACCCTTACCCTTACCCTAACCGTAACCCTAACCCTAACACTAACCCTAACCTTAACGCTAACCCTAACCATAACCCTAAAACTTACCCTTATCCCTAATCTTAACCCTAAACCTAACCCTTACCCTTACCCTAACCCTAACCCCTAACCCTAACCCTTACCCTAACCCTTACCCTTACCCTAACCCTAACCCTAAACCTAACCCTGAACGTAACACTAACCCTAACCTTACCCTTACCCTAACCCTAACGCTAAACCTAACCCTAACCTTTACACTAACCCTAACCCTAACCCTAACCCTTAACCTTACCCTAACTTTAACCTAACCCTAACCCTAACCCTAACCCTAAACCTTACCCTTACCCTAACCCTTACCCTAACCCTAACCTTAAACTTAACCCTAAACCTAACCCTAACCCTTACCCTAAACCTAACTCTAAACCTAAACCTAACCCTAACACTTACACTTAACCTAACCCTAACCCGAAACCTAACCCTAAACCTAACCCTAACCCTAACCCTTACCCTAACCCTAACCCTAATCCTAATCCTTCCCCTTCCCCTAACACTAACCCTAACCCTTACCCTTATGTAACCCTAACCCTAAACTTAATGCTATCCCTAACCCTAACCCTAACCCTTACCCTAACCCTAACCCTAACCCTAATTGTTACCCTAACCCTAAACCTAAGAATATCCATAACCCCAAACCTGAACCTTCCCATTCCCCTTACCCCAAACCTAACCCTAACGCTAACCCTAACCTTAACCCTAATCCTAACCCTAAACCGAAACCTTACCCTTACCCTAACACTAACCCTAAAACTAAACCTAACCCTAACCCTAACCCTAAACCTTACCCTTACCCTAAATCTAACTCTAACCCTAACCCTTAGCCTTAAACTTACTCTAACCCTAACCCTAACCCTAACCTTAACTTTAACCCTAATCCTAACCCTAACCATAACCCTTACCCTTACCCTAACCCTAACCCTAACCCTAACCCTAAGCCTAACCTAACCTGAACCTAACCCTTTCCCTTAACCTAACTCTAACCTTAAATCTAACCCTAACCCTAACCCTAACCCTTACCCTTACCCTAACCCTAACCCTAACCTTAACTCCAACACTAAACCCAACCCTAACCCTACCCCTAACGCTTAACCTTACCCTAACCCTAACACTTACCCTTACTTTAACCCTAACCCTAATCCTAACTCTAATTTTACCTGAACCCTAACCCTAACCATAACCCTTAGTCTAAACCTAACCATAGCCCTAACCCTAACACCTAAACCTACCCCTTACCCTAACTCTAACCCTAACCCTAAACCTTACCCTTACCCTAACCCTAACCCTAACCCTATCTCTAACTCTAACCCTAACCCTAACCCTTACCTTAACACTACCCCTTAGCCTAAACATAACCCTAACCCTAACCTTACCCCTAAGCCAAACTCTTACCTTACCCTAACCATAACCCTAACACTAACCCTAACCTTAACCCTAACCCTAACCCTAACCCTTACACTTACCCTAACCTTAATCCTAAACCTAAACCTTAGCCTTACGCTAAACCTAACCCTAAGCCTAACATTAACCCTAACCCCTAACCCTAACTCTAACCCTTAGCCTAACTCTAACCCTTAGCTTTACCCTAACCGTAACACTAACCCTAACCCTTACCCTAACCCTAACCCTAAATCTAACCCTAACACTAACCCTTACCCTAACCCTAACCCTACCTCTATCTCTAACCATAACCCTTACCCTAAACCTTACCCTAACCCTAACCCTTAGCCTAACCCTAACCCTAACCCTAACCTTACCCCTAAGCCTAACTCTTACCCTTACCCTAACCATAACCCTAACACTAACCCTAACCTTAACCCTAACCCTAACGCTAACCCTAAACCTAACCCTAACCTTTACTCTAACCCTAACCCTAACCTTACCCCTAAGCCTAACTCTTACCCTTACCCTAACCATAACCCTAACACTAACCCTAACCCTAACCCTTACCCTAACCCTAACCCTAAACCTAACCCTAACCATTACTCTAACACTAACCCTAACCCTAACCCTTACCCTTACCCTGACTCTAACCTTAAACCTAACCCTAACCCTAACCCTAACTCTAACCCTAACCTTAACCCTAAAACTAACACTAACCCTAACCCTAACCCTAACCCTAACCCTAACCTAACCCTAACCTTTAGGCTAACCCTAACCCTAACCCTAACCGTTACCCTTACCCTAACTCTAAACTTAAATCTAACCCTAACCCTAACCCTAACCCTTACACTTACCCTAACCCTAACCCTAAACTAAACCCCAACCCTAAACCCAAACCTAACCCTAACAATAACGCTTACCCTTACCCTAACCCTAACCCTAACACTTAGCCTTAAGTTAACCATAACCCTAATCCTAACTCTAATTTTACCCTAACCCTAACCCTAACCTTAACCCTAGACTTTACCCTTCCCCTATCCCTAACCCTAAACCTAACCCTAACCCTAACCCTTACCCTTACCCTATCCCTAACCCTAACCTTAACCCCAACCCTAAACCCAACCCTAAACATAACCCTAACGCTTACACTTACCCTAACCCTAACCCTAACACTTAGCCTTACCTTAACCATAACCCTAATCCTAACTCTAATTTTACCCTAACACTAACCCTAACCCTAACCCTTACCCTAACCCTAACCCTAACCCTTAGCCTAACGTAACCCTAACCCTAAACCTTTGCCTAACCCTAACCCTAACCTTAAACCTAACCCTAACACTAACCCTAACCTTACCCTTACCCTAAACCTAACCCTAACCCTAAACCTAACCCTAACGTTTACCTTAACCCTAACCCTAACTCTAACCCTTTCCCTTACCCTAACCCTAACTTTAACCTAACCCTAGCCCTAACCCTAACCCTTACCCTAACCCTAACCCTAAACCTAACTCTAAACCTAACCCTTACCCTTACCCTAAACCTAACTCTAAACCTAAACCTAACCCTAACCCTAACACTTATCGTTACTCTAACCCTAACCCTAACCCCAAAACTTACCCTAAACATAACCCTAACCCCTACACTAATCCTTACCCTTTCCCTAACCCTAACCCTATCCCTTATGTAACCCTAACCCTAAACTTAATGCTATCCCTAACCCTAATCCTAACCCTTACCCTAAGCCTAACACTAACCCTAATTCTTACCCTAACCCTAAACCTAACAATAACCCTAACCCCAAACCTGAACCTTCCCATTCACCTTACCCCAAACCTAACCCTAACGCCAACCCTACCCTTAACCCTAATCCTAACCCTAAACCGAAACCTTACCCTTACCCTAACACTAACCCTAAAACTAATACTAACCCTAACCCTAACCCTAAACCTTACCCTTTCCCTACACATAACCCTAACCCTAACCCTAACCCTAAGCCTTAAACTTACCCTAACCCTAACCCTAACCCTAAATTTAACCCTAACCCTAATCCTAACCATAACCCTTACCCTAACCCTAACCCTAACCCTAAGCCTAACCCTAACCCGAAACCTAACCCTTACCCTTAACCTAACTCTAACCTTAAACCTAACCCTAACCCTAACCCTAACCCTTACCCATATCCTAACCCTAACCCTAACCTTAACTCCAACCCTAAACCCAACCCTAACCCTAACCCTAACGCTTATCCTTACCCTAACCCTAACCCTAACCCTAACACTTACCCTTACCTTAACCCTAACCCTAATCCTAACTCTAATTTTACCCGAACCCTAAACCTAACCCTAACCCTTACTCTAAACCTAACCATAGCCCTAAACCTAACACCTAAACCTACCCCTTACCCTAACTCTAACCCTAACTCTAAACCTTACCCTTACCCTAACCTTAACCCTAACCCTATCTCTAACTCTAACCCTAACCCTAACCCTAACCCTTACCCTAACACTAACCCTTAGCCTAACCCTAACCCTAACCCTAACCTTACCCCTAAGCCGAACTCTTACCTTACCCTAACCATAACCCTAACACTAACCCTAACCTTAACCCTAACCCTAACCCTAACCCTAACCCTTACCCTTACCCTAACCCTAACCCTAACCCTAACCCTAAACTTAACCCTAACCCTAACCCTAACCCTTACCCTAACTCTAACTCTAAACCTAAACCTAACCCTAACCCTTACCCTTATGCTAACCCTAACCCTAAACCTAACCATAAACCTAACCCTAACTCTAACCCTTACCTAACCCTAAGCCTAATCCTAATCCTTACCCTTACCCTAACTCTAACCATAACCCTTACACTTACCTAACCCTAACCCTAAACTTAATGCTAACCCTAACCCTAAAACTAACCCTTACCCTAACCCAAACCCTAACCCTAATTCTTACCCTAACCCTAACCCTAACAATAACCCTAACCCCAAACCTGAACCTTCCCATTCCCCTTACCCTAACCCTAAAACTAACACTAACCCTAACCTTAACTTAATCCTAACCCTAAACCTAAACCTTAACCTTACCCTAACACTGACCCTAAACCTAAAACTAACCCTAACCCGAAACCTTAACCTTACCCTAAACCTAACCCTAACCCTTAAACTTACCCTAACCCTAACCATAACCTTAACCCTAACTTTAACCCTAACCCTAAACCTAACCATAACCCATACCCTTACCCTAACCCTAACCCTAATCCTATACCTTACCCTTACCCTAACCATAACCCTAACCTTAACCCTTACCTTTACCCTAACCCTAACCCTAACCCTAAGGCTTACCCTTACCCTAACCCTAACCTTAAACCTAACCCTAATCCTAACCCTAAACCTAACCCTAACCCTTGCCCTTACCCTAACCCTCACCCTAACCTTAACCCCAACCCTAAACCTAACCCTAAGCCTAACCCTAAGGCTTACCCTTACCCTAACCCTAACCCTAACCCTAACACTTACACTTACCCTAACCCTAACCGTAACCCCTAAGCCTAATCCTTACGCTAACCTTAACCCTAAACCTAAACCATACCCCTACCCTAACCCTAACCCTACCTCTAACCCTAACCCTAACCCTAACACTTACGCTAACCCTAACCCTAACCCTTTGCCTAACCCTAACCTTAACCATAATCCTAAACCTTACTCTTACCCTAACCCTAACCCCAAACCTAACACTAAACCTAACCCTAAACCTTACCCTTACCCTAAACCTAACCATAACCCTTGCCCTAACCCTATCCCTAACCCTAACCCTAAACCTAACCCTAAACCTTACCCTTACCCTAACCCATAACCTAACCCTAACCCTAACACTAACCCCTAACCCTATCCCTAACCCTTACCCTTACCCTAACCCTAACCTAAACTTAACCCTAACCTAAAACTAACCCTAAACCTAACCCTAACCCTAACCCTAACCATAAACCTAACCCTAACCCTTACCCTTACCCTTACCCTAACCCTAACCCTAAACTTAACCCTAAACCTAACACTAACCCTAACCCTAACACTTACCCTAACCCTAACCCTGGACCTAACCCTAACCCTAACTCTTACCCTTACCCTAACCCTAAACCTAAACCTAACCCTAACCCAAACCCTAACCCTAACCCTAACCCTAACGCTTACCCTAACCCTAACCCTAAGCCTAACCCTAACCCTAAATCTAACCCAAACCCTAACCCTAACCCTTACCATTACCCTAACTCTAAACTTAAACCTAACCCTAACCCTAACCCTTACCCTTACCCTTACCCTTACCCTATCCCTAACCCTAACCTTAACCCCAACCCTAAACCCAACCCTAACCATAACCTTAACGCTTACCCTTACCCTAACCCTAACCCTAACACTTAGCCTTACCTTAACCATAACCCTAATCCTAACTCTAATTTTACCCTCACCCTCACCCTAACCCTAACCCTAACCCTTACCATAACCCTAACCCTAACCCTAACCCTTTGCCTAACCCTAACCCTAATCGTAAATCTTTGCCTAACCCTAACCCTAACCCTAAACTTAAACCTAACTCTAACACTAACCCTAACCTTACCCTTACCCTAACCCTAACCCTAAACCTAACCCTAACCCTAAACCTAAACTTAATTCTAATCCTATCCCTAACCCTAACACTTATCCTTACTCTAACCCTAACCCTAACCCCAAAACTTACCCTAACCATAACCGTAACCCCTACCCTAATCCTTACCCTTTCCCTAACCCTAACCCTAACCCTAACCTTAACCCTAACCCTAACCGAAAACCTTACCCTTACCCTAACCCTAACCCTGCACATAACCCTAATCCTAACCCTAATCCTAACCCTCACCCTTACCCTTACCCTAAATCTAACCTTCACCCTAACCCCTAACCCTAACCCTAACCCTTACACTTAGACTAACCCTAACCCTAACCCTAACACTTACACTTACCCTTAAATCTAACCTTCACCCTAACCCCTAACCCTAACCCTAACCCTTACCCTTAGACTAACCCTAACCCTAACCCTAACATTTACCCTTACCCTAACACTAAGCCTAACACTAACCCTTAACCTTAACATAACCCTAACCCCAACAGTAACCCTTACCCTTAACCTAACCCTACCCCTAACCCAACACATACCCTTAACCTAACCCTAACCCTAACCCTAACCCTAACACTTACACTTTCCTTAACACTCACCCTAATCCTAACCAGTACCCTAACCCTAACACTAACCCTACCATAACCCTAACCCTTACCCTAACCCTAACCCTAACCCGAACCCTAACCCCTAATCCTAACCCTAACCCTCACCCTAACGCTAACCCTAACCCTTACTCTTACCCTAACCCGAACCCTAACACTTACCCTTACCCTAACTCTAACAGTAACCTTAACCAACCCCTAAACCTAACCCTAACCCTTACCCTTACCCATACCCTAACCCTAACCCAAAACCTAACCCTAACCCTAAACCTAACCCTAACACTTACCCTTACCCTAAACCTAACCCTAAACCTAACCTTAACCCTAGACCTTACCCTTACCCTAACCCTAACCCTTACCCTTACCCTAACCCTAACCCTAACCCTAAATCTAACCCTAACTCTAACACTAACCCTAACCTTACCCTTACCCTAACCCTAACCCTAAACCTAACCCTAACCTTTACCTTAACCCTAACCCTAACCCTAACCCTTACCCTTACCCTAACCCTAACCCTAACCCTAACCCTAACCTTAACCCTAACCCTAACCCTAACCCTTACCCTAACCCTAACTCTAAACCTAAATCTAACAATAACCCTTACACTTACCCTAACCCTAACCGTAAACCTAATCATAAACCTAACCCTAACCCTAACCCTTACCCTAACCCTAACCCTATCCCTAACACTTACTCGTACCCTAACCCTAACCCTACCTCTAACCCTAAACCTAACCCTAACACTAACCCTTACCCTAACCCTAACCCTAACTTTTAGCCTAACCCTAACCCTATCCCTAACCTTAACCCTAACCCTAACCCTAAACTTAATTCTAATCCTAACCCTAACCCTAACACTTATCCTTACTCTAACACTAACCCTAATCCCAAAACTTACCCTAACCATAACCCTAACCCCTACCCTAATCCTTACACTTTCCCTAACCCTAACCCTAACCCTAACCTTAACCCTAACCCTAACCCTAACCGAAAACCTTACCCTACCCTAACCCTAACCCTGCACATAACCCTAATGCTAATCCTAATCCTAATGCTCACCCTTACCCTTACCCTAACCCTAACCTTAAATCTAAACTTCACCCTAACCCCTAACCCTAACGCTAACCCTTACTCTTAGACTAACCCTAACCCTAACCCTAACACTTACCCTTACCCTAACCCTAAGCCTAACACTAACCCTTACCCTTAAATTAACCCTAACCCTAACACTAACCCTTACTCTTAACCTAACCCTAACCCTAACCCAACACATACCCTTAACCTAACCCTAACTCTAACCCTAACCCTAACACTTACACTTTCCCTAACACTCACCCTAATCCTAACCCTTACCGTAACCCTAACATTTACCCTACCATAACCCTAACCCTTACCCTAACCCTAACCCTAACCCGAACCCTAAACCCTAACCCTAACCCTAACCCTCACCCTAATGCTAACCCTAACCCTTACCCTTACCCTAACCCTAACCCTAACCTTCACCCTTACCCTTACCCTAACCCTAACCCTAACCTTAACCCTAACCCTAAACATAACCCTAACCCTAACCCTAAACCTTACTTTTACCCTAAACCTAACCCTAACCCTTACCCTAACCCTAACCCTAAACCTAACCCTATCCCTTACCCTTACCTTAACCATAACACTAACCCTAAACCTAACCCTAACCCTAACCCTTACCCTTACCCTAACCCTAACCGTAACCATAACCCTAACACTAACCCTAATTATAACCCTAAACCTAAACCTAAACCTTACCCTTACCCTAACCCTAATATTAAACCTAACCCTGACCCTAACCCTAACCCTTACCCTTACCCTAATGCTAACCCTAACCCTCACCCTTACCCTTAACCTAACCCTAACCCTAACCTTAATGCTAACCCTAACCCTAAACCTAACCCTTACCCTAACCATAACCCTAACCCTAATCCTTACCCTAACCATAACCCTAACCCTAACCCTAACCCTTACCCTTTACTAAGCCTAAACCTAACACTAACCCTAACCCTAAACCTTACCCTTACCCTTACCCTATCCGTAACCCTAACCCTAACCCTAACCTTAACCGTAACCCTAACCTTAACCCTATCCCTTACTCTTACCCTAACCCTAACCCTAAACCTAACCCTAAACCTAAATATAACCCTAACACTTACCCTTACCCTAAACCTAACCCTAACCCTAAACTTAAAGCTAGACCTTACCCTTACCCTAACCCTAACCCTAACCTTAAACCTAACCCTAAACTTATCCCTAACCCTAACCCTAAACCTTACCCTTACCCTAACCCTAACCCTAAATCTAACCTTAACCCTAACACTAACCCTAACCTTACCCTTACCCTAACACTAACCATAAACCTAAACCTAACCTTTACCTTAACCCTAACCCTAACCCTAACCCTTACCCTCACCCTAACACTAACTTTAACCTAACCCTAACCCTAACCCTAACCCTAACCCTTACCCTTAACCTAACCCTAACTCTAACCCTAACCCAAACCTTAATCCTAACCCTAACCCTTACTCTAACCCTAACTCTAAACCTAACCCTAACCCTTACCCTTACCCTAACCCTAACCCTAATCCTAATCCTTACCCTTATCCTAACCCTAACCCTAACCCTTACCCTTACCTAACCCTAACCCTAAACTTAATGCTAACCCTAACCCTAACCCTAACCCTAACCCTTACCCTAACCCAAACCCTAACCCTAATTCTTACTCTAACCCTAACCCTAACAATATCCCTAACCCCAAACCTAAACCTTCCCCTTCCCCTTACCCTAATCCTAAACCTAACCCTAACCCTAACATTAACACTAATCCTAACCCTAAAGCTAAACCTTACCCTTACCCTAACACTAACCCTAAACCTAAACCTAACCCTAACCCGAAACCTTACCCTTACCCTACACCTAACCCTAACCCTAACCCTAACCCTAAGCCTTAAACTTACCCTAACCCTAACCATAACCCTAACCCTAACTTTAACCCTAACCCTAACCATAACCATAACCCATACCCTTACCCTAACCCTAACCCTAATCCCATACCTTACCCTTACCCTTACCCTAACCATAACCCTAACCTTAACCCTAACCTTTACCCTAACCCTAATCCTTACCCTAACGCTTACACTTACCCTAAACCTAACCTTCAACCTAACCCTAACCCTAACCCTAACTCTTACACTAAACCTAACCCTAACCCAAACCTTAACCCAAACCCTAACCCTTACACTTACCCTTACCCTAAACTGACATTAAACCTAACCCTAACCCTAACCCTAACCCTAACCCTAACCCCTACCCTTACCCTAACCCTCACCCTAAACTTAACCCAACCCTAAACCTAACCCTAACCCTAATGCTTAACCTTACCCTAACCCCAACCCTAACCCTAACACTTACACTTACCCTGACCCTAACCCTAACCCCTAAGCCTAATCCTTACGCTAACCCTAACCCTAAACCTAAACCTTACCCTTACCATAACCCTAACCCTACTTCTAACCCTAACCCTAACCCTAACACTTACCATAACCATAACCCTAACCCTTTGCCTAACCCTAAACTTAACCAGAACCCTAACCCTTACTCTTACCCTAACCCTAACCCCAAACCGAACACTAAACCTAACCCTAAACCTTACCCTTACCCTAAACCTAACCATAACACTTACCCTAACCCTATCCCTAACCCTAACCCTAACCACTAACCCTAAACCTAACCCTAAACCTTACCCTTACCCTAACCCATAACCTAACCCTAACCCTAACCCTAACCCCTAACCCCTAACCCTAACCCTAACCATTACCCTTACCCTAACCCTAACCTAAACTTAACCCTAAACCTAAAATTACCCCTAAACCTAACGCTTACCCTAACCCTAACCATGGACCTAACCCTAACCCTAACCCTAACACTAATCCTTACCCTTACCCTAAACCTAAACCTACCTCTAACTCTAACCCTAACCCTAACCCTAACCCTTATAACCCTAACCCTTAGCCTAACCCTAACCCTACCCTATCCTTACTCCTAAGCCTAACTCTTACCCTTACTCTAACCATAACCCTAACACTAACCCTAACCTTAACCCTAACCCTAACACTAACCCTAACCATAACCTAACCCTTACCATTACCCTAACCCTAACCCTAACCCTAACCCCTAACCCTAACCCTAACCCTAACTCTAACGCTTAGCCTTACCCTAACCGTAACACTGACCCTAACACTTGCCCTAACCTTAATGATAACACTAACCCTAAACCTAACCCATACCCTAACACTAACCCTAACCCAAATCCTTACCCTAACCCTAAACCTAAACCTTACCTTTACCCTAACACTAACACTAACCCTTACCCTAACACTAACCCTAACCCTAACCCTAACCCCTAACCCTAACCCTAACCCTAACCATTACCCTTACCCTAACCATAACCTAAACTTAACCCTAAACCTAAAACTAACCCTAACCCTAACCCTTACCCTAACCCTAACCCTGGACCTAACCCTAACCCTAACCCTTATCCTTAACCTAAACCTAACCCTAACCCTAAACTTAACCCTAAACCTACCACTAACCTTAAACCTAACCCTTACCCTAACCCTAACCCTGGATCTAACCCTAACCAAAACTCTTACCCTTACCCTAACCCTAACCCTAACCCCTAACCCTAACACTAACCCTAACCCTTACCCTTATTCTAACCCTAACCCTAAATTTAACCCTAAGACTAACACTAACCCTAACCCTAACCCTTACCCTAACCCTAACCCGGACCTAAACCTAACCCTAACCCTTACACTTACCCTAAACCTAACCCTAAACCTAACCCTAACCCTAACCCTAACCCTTACCCTAACCCTAACCCTAAGCTTAACCCTAACCCTAAACCTAACCCAAACCATAACCCTAACCCTTAACCTTACCCTAACTCTAACCTTAAACCTAACCCTAACCCTAACCCTAGCCCTTACCCTTTCCCTAACCCTAACCCGAACCTTAACCGCAAACCTAAACCCAACCCTAAACCTAACCCTAACGCTTATCCTTACCCTAACCCTAACCCTAACCCTAAACCTAACACTTACCCTTACCTTAACCCTAACCCTAATCCTAACTCTAATTTTACCCTAACCCTAACCCTAACCCTAACCCTTACTCTAAACCGAACCCCGGCCTAACCCTAATCCCTAAACCTACCCCTTACCCTAACCCTAACCCTAACCCTAAACCTTACCCTAACCCTAACCCTAAACTTAACCCTAAAACTAATACTAACCCTAACCCTAACCCTAACCCTTACCCTAACCCTAACCCTAAACCTAACCCTAACCTTTATGCTAACCCTAACCCTAACCCTAACTCTTACCCTTACACTAACTGTAACCTTAAACCTAACCAAACCCTAAACCTAACCCTAACCTTAACCCTAAAACTAACACTAACCCTAACCCTAAGCCTAACCCTAACCTTTACCCTTACCCTTACCCTAAACGTAAACCTCAACCAAACCCTAACCCTAACCCTAACCCTAAACTTTACTCTAACCCTAACCCTAACCCTTACCCTAACCCTTACCCTTACACTAACTCTAACCTTAAACCTAACCCTAACCCTAACCCTAACGCTTACCCTTACCCTTACGCTAACCCTAACCCTAATCTGAACCCCAACCCTAAACCCAAACCTAACCCTAACCCTAACGCTTACCCTTACCCTAACCCTAACCCTAAACCTAACACTTACCCTTACCCTAACCCTAACCCTAACCCTAACCCTAACCCTAACGCTATCCCTTACCCTAACACTTACCCTAACCCTAACACTAACCCTTACCCTAACCCTAACCCTATCCCTAATCCTTACTCTTACCGTAACCCTAACCCTACCTCTAACCCTAAACCTAACCCTAACACTAACCCTTACCCTAACCCTAACCCTAACCCTAACCTTAACCCTAACCCTAACCGTAAACTTAATTCTAATCCTAACCCTAAACCTAACACTTATCCTTACTCTAACCCTAACCTTAACCCCAAAACTTACCCAAACCAAACCCTAACCCCTAACCTAATCCTTACCCTTTCCCTAACCATAACCCTAACCCTAACCTTAACCCTAACCCTAACACTAACCGAAAACCTTACCCTTACCCTAACCCTAACCCTGCACATAACCCTAACCCTAACCCTAATCCTAACCCTCACCCTTACCCTTACCCTAACCCTAAATCTAACCTTAACCCTAACCCCTAACCCTAACCCTACCCGTACCCTTAGACTAACCCTAACCCTAACCCTAACCCTAACACTTTCCCTTACCCTAACCCTGCACATAATCCTAACCCTAACCCTAATCCTAACCCTCACCCTTACCGTTAACTTAACCCTAAACCTAACACTAACCCTTACCCTTAACCTAACCCTAACCCTACCCTAACCCTAAAACAACACTTACCCTTACCCTAACCCTAACCCTAACACTAACCCTAACACTTACCCATTCCCTAACCCTTACCCTAACCCTAACCCTAACCCGAACCCTAACACCTAACCCTAACCCTAACCCTAACCCTCACACTAACGCTAACCCTAACCCTTTACCTTACCCTTACCCTAACCCTAACCCTAACCCTTACCCTTACCCTAACTCTAACACTAACCTTAACCCAAACCCTAAACCTAAATCTAACCCTTAACCTTACCCTAATGCTAACCCTAACCCTAACCCTAATCCTAACCCTAACACTAACCCTAACCCTAAAACTTACTTTTACCCTAAACCTAACCCTAACCCTTACCCTAACCCTAACCCTAAAGCTAACACTATCCCTTACCCTTACCTTAGCCATAACCCTAACTCTAAAACTAACCCTAACCCAAACCCTAAACCTTACCCTTGCCCTAACCCTAACCTTAACCATAACCCTAACACTAACCCTAAACATAACTCTAACCTTAAACCTAAGACTTACCCTTACCCTAACCCTAACCTTAAACCTAAACCTGACCCTAACCCTAACCCTTACCCTTACCCTAACGCTAACCCTAACCCTAACCCTTACCCTTACCCTAACCCTAACCCTAACCTTAATGCTAACCCTAACCCTAAACCTAACCCTTACCCTAACCCTAACCCTAAACCTTACCCTAACCATAACCCTAAACATAACCCTAACCCTTACACGTTCCTAACCCTAAACCTAACCCTAAAACTTACCCTTACCCTTACCCTTACGCTATCCCTAAACCTCACCCTAACCCTAACCCTACACTTAACCCTAACCCTGAACCTAACCCTAAACCTTACCCTTACCCTAAAGCTAAACCTAACCCTAACCCTAACCCTAAACCTAACACTAACCCTAAACCTAACCCTAACCCTTACCCTAAACCTAACCCTAACCCTAACCTTAACTTTAGCCCTTACACTTACCCTAACCCTAACCCTAAACAGAAACCTAACCCTAACCTTAACCCTAACCCTAACCCTAAACCTTACCCTTACCCTAAACCTAACCCTAACGCTAAACCTAACCCTAACCATAACACTAACCCTAACCTTACCCTTACCCTAACCCCAAACCTAACCCTAAACTTTACCTTAACCCTAACCCTAACCCTTACGCTTACCCTAGCCCTAACTTTAACCTAACCCTAACCCTAACCCTAACCCTTACCTTTACCCTAAACCTTACCCTAACCCTAACCTTAACATTAATCTTAACCCTAACCCTAACCCTAACCCTAATTTTTAACCTAAACCTAACCCTAACCATTACACTTACCCTAACCGTAACCCTAAACCTAACCCTAAACCTAACCCTAACACTAAACCTTACCCTAACCCTTACCCTTACCGTAACCCTAACCCTAACCCTTACCCATACCTAACCGTAACCCTAAACTTAATCCTAACCGTAACCCTAATCCTAAACCTTATCCTTACTCTAACCCTAACCCTAAACCCAAAACTTACACTAACCCTAACCCTAAACCTTACCCTAATCCTTACCCTTTTCCTAACCCTAACCCTAACCCTAACCTTAACCCTAACCCTAACCCTAACCCTAACCCTATACCTTACCCTTACCCTAACCCTAACCCTGCACATAACCCTAAACCTAACCATAATTCTAAACCTCACATTTACCCTTACCCTAACCATATCCCTAAATCTAAACTTAACCCTAACCCCTAACCCTAACCCTATCCCTTACCCTTAGACTAACCCTTACTCTAACCCTAACCCTAACACCTACCCTTACGCTACCCCTAAGACTAACACTAACCTTTACCCTTAACCTAACCCTAACCTTAACCCGAACCCTAAGCCCTAACCCTAACCCTAACCCTAACATTAACCCTAACCCTAACCCTAACCCTTACACTTACCCTTACCCTAACAGTAACCTTAAACCTAACTCTAACCCTAACCCTAACACTTACCCTTACCCTAACCCTAAGCCTAACACTAACCCTTACCCTTAACCTAACCCTAACCCTAACACTAACCCTTACCATTAACCTAACCCTAACCGTAACCCAACACTTACCCTTAACCTAACCCTAACCCTAACCCTAACCCTAAAACTTACCCTTACCCTAACACTAACCCTAACCCTAAACCTTACCTTAACCTAACCCTTACCCTAACCCTAACCCTAACCCTTACCCAAACCCTAACCCTAACCGACCCCTAACCCCTAACCCTAACCCTAACATTAACCCTAACCCTAACCCTAACCCTTACACTTACCCTTACCCTAACACTAACCTTAAACCTAACCCTAACCCTAACCCTAACGCTTACCCTTACCCTAACTCTAAACTTAAACCTAACCCTAACCCTAAACCTAACCCTAACCCTTATCCTTACCCTATCCCTAACCCTAACCTTAACCCCAACCCTAAACCCAACCCTAACCCTAACCCTAACGCTTACCCTTACCCTAACCCTAAAGCTAACACTTACCCTTACCTTAACCCTAACCCTAACCCTAACCCTAACCCTAACCCTTACTCTAAACCTAACCCTAGCCCTAACCCTAACCCCTAAACCTACCCCTTACCCTAATCCTAACCCTAACCATAATAATTACCCTTATCCTAACCCTAACCCTAACTCTACCTCTAACTCTAACCCTAACCGTAACCCTAAGCCTTACCCTAACCCTAACCCTTATCCTAACCCTGACCCTAACCCTAAACTTACACCTAAGCCTAACTCTTACCCTTACCCTAACCATAACCCTAACACTAACCCTAACCTTAACCCTAACCCTAACCATAACCCTAACCCTTAACCTTACCCTAACCTTAATCCTAAACCTAACCCTTACCCTAACCGTAACACTAACCCTAACCCTTACCCTAACCCTAACCCTAAACCTTACCCTAACCCTAAAACTAACCCTGACCCCTAACCCTAACCCTAACCCTAACGCTTACCCTAACCCTAACCCTAACCCTTACCCTAACCTAACAGTACTTCTAACTGTAACCCTAACCATAACCCTAACCGTTAACCTAACCATAACCCTTAGCCTAACCCTAACCCTAACCCTTACTCTTACCCTAACCCTAACCCCAAACCTAACACTAAATCTAAACCTAAACCTTTCCCTTACCCTAAACCCAACCCTAACCCTAAACCTAACAGTAACCCTAAAACTAATACTAACCCTAACCCTAAACCTAACCCTAACTTTTATGCTAACTCTAACCATAATCCTAACCCTTACCTTTACCCTAAACCTAACCTTAAACCTAACCCTAACCCTAACCCTAACCTTAACCCTAAAACTAACACTAACCCTAACCCTAACCCTAACCCTTACCCTTACCCTAACCCTCACCCTAAACCTAACCCTAACCCTAATCCTAACCCTAACTCTAACCCTAACGCTAACCGTTCACCTTACCCTAACTCTAACCTTAAACCTAACCCTAACCCTAAGCCTAACCGTAACCCTAACCCTAACCCTTACCCTTACACTAAGCCTAACACTAAACTTGACCCCAACCCTAAACCCAAACCTAAACCTAACCCTAACGCTTACCCTAACCCTAAACCTAACCCTAACACTTACCCTTACCCTAACCCTAACCCTAACCCAAAACCTAACGCTAACCCTTACCCTAACCCTTACACTAACCGTAACACTAACCCTTACCCTAACCCTAACCCTACCCCTAATTCTAACCCTTACCCTAACGCTAACCCTACCTCTAACCCTCAACCTAACCCTAACACTAACCCTTAACCTAACCCTAAACCTAACCCTTAGCCAAACCCTAACCCTAACCCTAACCTTAACCCTAGCCCTAACCCTAAACTTAATTCTAATCCTAACCCTAACCCTAACCCTTATCCTTAATCTAAACCTAACCCTAATCCCAAAACTTACCCTAACCCTAACCCTAACCTTTACCCTAATCCTTACCATTTCCCTAACCCTAACCCTAACCCTAACCTTAACCCTAACCCTAATCCTAAACCTTACCCTTAACCGAACCCTAACCCTAAAACTAACCCTTACCATTAACCTAACCCTAACCCTAATCCAACACTTACCCTTAACTTAACCCTAACCCTAAACCTAACACTTACCCTTACACTAACACTAACCCTAACATTAACCCTTAACCTAACCCTAACCCTTACCCTAACCCGAACCCTAACCCCTAACCCTAACCCTAACCCTCACCGTTACGCTAACCCTATCCCTTACCCCTACCGTAACCCTAACCCAACCCTTACCCTTACCCAAACTCTAACACTAACCTTAACCCAAACCAAAAACTAACCCTAACCCTTACCCTTACACTAACCCTAACGCTAACTCTAACCTTAACCGTAAACCTAACCATAACCCTAACCCTAACCCTAACCCTAACCCTAAATCTTACTTTTACCCTAAACGTAACCCTAACCATTACCCTAACCGTAACCCTAAACCTAACCCTATCCCTTACCCTTACCTTAACCATAACCCAAACCCTAAACCTAACCCTAACCGTAACCCTAACACTTACCCTTAACCTAACCCTAACCTTAAGCATAACCCTAACCCTAACCCTTACCCTTACCCTAACCCTAACCTTAAAACTAACACAGAACCTAACCCTAACCCTTACCCTTACCCTAACGCTAACCCTAACCCTAACCCTTACCCTTACCCTAACCCTAACCCTAACCTTAATGCTAACCCTAACCCTAAACCTATCCCTTACCCTAACCCTAACCCTAACCCTAATCCTTACACTATCCATAACCCTAACCCTAACCCTAACCCTTACCGTTTCCTAACCCTAAACCTAACCTTAATCCTAGCCCTTACCCTTACCCTAACCCTAACCATAACCCTAACCTTAACCCTTTGCCTAACCCTAACCCTAACCTTAACCCTAACCCTAACCCTAACCCTTACACTTACCCTAAACCTAACCCTAACCCTCACTCTAACCCTAACCCTAACTCCAAACCTAACAATAAACCTATACCTAAACCTTACCCTTACCCTAAAGCTCACCCTAACCCTTACCATAACCCTATCCCTAACCCTAACACTAACCCCTAAACCTAACCCTAACCCTAAACCTTACCCATACCCTAACCCTAAACCTAACCCTTACCCTTACCCTAACCCTAACCCTTACCCTTACCCTAACCCTGACCCTAAACCTAACCCTTACTCTTACCCTAACCCTAACCCCAAACCTAACAATAAACCTATCCCTAAACCTTACCCTTACCCTAAACCTAACTCTAACCCTTACCGTAACCCTATCCCTAACCCTAACACTAACCCCTAAACCTAACCCTAACCCTAACCCTAACCCTAACCCTTACCCTTACACTAACCCTAAACTTAAACCTAACCCAGACCCTAACCCTAACCCTTACCCTTACCCTAACGCTAACCCTAAACCTAACCCTTACCCTTACCCTAACCCTAACCCTAACCTTAATGCTAACCCTAACCCTAAACCTAACCCTTACCCTAACCCTAAACCTAACCCTAACCCTTATACTATCCATAACCCTAACCCTAACCCTAACCCTTACCGTTTCCTAACCCTAAACTTAACCCTAACCCTAACCATAAACCTTAACCTTACCCTTACCCTAATCCTAACCCTAAGCCTTAACCTAATCTTAACCCTAACCCTAACCCTTACCCTAACCCTTACCATTACCCTAACCATAACCCTAAATCTAACCCTAACCCTAAACTTGACCCTAACCCTTAACCTTACCCTAAACCTAACCCTAACCCTAACCTTAATCCTAGCCCTTCCCCTTCCCCTAACCATAACCATAACCGTAACCTTAACCCTAACCCTAACCCTAACCCTAACCCTAACCTTAACCCTAAACCTAACCCTAACCCGAACCCTTACCCTTACCCTAACCCTAACCCTAACCCTAACCCTTATTCTTACCCTAACCCTAACCCCAAACCTAACAATAAACCTATCCCTAAACCTTACCCTTATCCTAAACCTAACCCTAACCCTTACCATAACCCTATCCCTAACCCTAACACTAACCCCTAAACCTAACCCTAACCCTAACCCTAACCCTAACCCTAACCCTTACCCTTACCCTAACCCTAACATTAAACCTAACCCAGACCCTAACCCTAACACTTACCCTTACCCTAACGCTAACCCTAACCATAACCCATACCCTTACCCTAACCCTAACCCTAAACTTAATGTTAACCCTAACCCTAAACCTAACCCTTACCCTAACCCTAACCCTAACCCTAATCCTTACACTATCCACAACCCTAACCCTAACCCTAACCCTTACCGTTTCCTAACCCTACACCTAACCCTAACCCTAACCATAAACCTTATCCTTACCCTTACCCTAATCCTAACCCTAAGCCTAAACCTAACCTTAACCCTAAACCTAACCCTTACCCTAACCCTTACCCTTACCCTAACTCTATCCCTAAACCAAACCCTAACCCTAAACCTGACCCTAACCCTTAACCTTACCCTAAACCTAACCCTAACGCTAACCTTAATCCTAGCCCTTACCCTTACCCTAACCCTAACCATAACCGTAACCTTAACCCTAACCCTAACCCTAAACCTAACCTTAACCCTAACCCAAACCCTAACCCTTACCCTAACCCTAACTCTAAACCTAAACCTAACCCTAACCCTTACACTTACCCTAACCCTAACCCTGAACCTAACCCTAACCCTAACCCTTACCCTAACCCTAACCCTAATCCTAACCCTTACCCTTAACCTAACCCTAACCCTAACCCTTACCCTTACCTAACCCTAACCCTAAACTTAATGCTAACACTAACCCTAACCCTAACCCTTATGCTAAACCTAACCATAACCCTTATTCGTACCCTAACCCTAACCCTAACAATAACCCTAACCCCAAACCTAAACCTTAACCTTAACCTTACCCTAACCCTAACCCTAACCCTACCCCTAACCTTAACCCTAATCCTAACCCCAAACCGAAACTTTACCTTTACCCTAACACTAACCCTAAACCTAAACCTAACCCTAACCCTAACCCTAAAACTTCCCCTTACCCTAAAACTAACCCTTACCTTAACCCTAACCCTAAGCCTTAAACTTACCCTAACCTAACCCTAACACTAACCACTAACCCTAACCCTACCCCTTACGCTAACCCGAACCCTAAACGTAAACCTTACCCTTACCCTCACACTAAACCTACCTCTAACCCTAACCCTAACCCTAACCCTAACCCTTACCCTAACCCTAACCCTAACCCTAACAATTTGCCTAACCCTAACCCTAACTTTAACCCTAAACCTAACCCTAACCCTAACCCTTACCCTTACCCTAACCCTAACACTAACGCTCACCCTTACTCTTACCGTAACCCTAACTCCAAACCTAACAATAAACCTATCCCTAAACCTTACCCTTACCCTAAACCTAACCTAACCCTTACCATAACCCTATCCCTAACCCTAACACTAACCCCTAAACCTAACCCTAACCCTAAACCTTACCCGTACCCTAACCCTAACCCTAACACTTACCCTTACCCTGACCCTAACCCTTACCCTTACCCTAACCCTAACCCTAACCCTAACCCTTACTCTTACCCTAACCCTAACCCCAAACCTAACAATAAACCTATCCCTAAACCTTACGTTACCCTAAACCTAACCCTAACCCTTACCCTTACCCTAACCCTAACCTTAAACCTAACCCAGACCCTAACCCTAACCCTTACCCTTACCCTAACGCTAACCCTAACCCTTACCCTTACCCTAACCCTAACCCTAACCTTAATGCTAACCCTAACCCTAAACCTAACCCTTACCCTAACCCTAACCCTAATCCTTTCACTATCCATAAACCAACCCTAACCCTAACCCTTACCGTTTCCTAACCCGAAACCTAACCCTAACCATAACCATAAACCTTATCCTTACCCTTACCCTAATCCTAACCCTAAGCCTAAACCTAATCTTAACCCTAACCCTAACCCTTACCCTAACCCTTACGCTTACCCTAACCCTAACCCTAAACCTAACCCTAACCCTAAACCTGACCCTAACCCTTAACCTTACCCTAAACCTAACCCTAAGCCTAACCTTAATCCTAGCCCTTACCCTTACCCTAAACCTAACCATAAACCTAACCTTAACCCTAACCCTAACCCTAACCCTAACCTTAACCCTAACCCTAACCCTTACCCTAACCCTAACTCTAAACCTAAACCTAACCCTAACACTTACACTTACCCTAACCCTAACCCTGAACCTAACCCTAACCCTAACCCTTACCCTAACCCTAATCCTAACCCTTACCCTTACCCTAACCCTAACCCTAACCCTTACCCTTACCTAACCCTAACCCTAAACATAATGCTAACACTAACCCTAACACTAACCCTTACGCTAAACCAGACCCTAACCCTAATTCTTTCCCTAACCCTAACCCTAACAATAACCCTAACCCCAAACCTAAACCTTAACCTTAACCTTAACCTTACCCTAACCCTAACCCTAACCCTACCCCTAACCTTAAACCTAATCCTAACCCTAAACCTAAACCCAACCCTAACCCTAACCCTAAAACTTACCCTTACCCTAAAACTAACCCTAACCCTAACCTTAACCCTAAGCCTTAAACTTACCCTAACCCTAACACTAACCCTAACCCCTAACCCTAACCCTAACCCTTACGCTAACCCGAACCCTAAACCTAAACCTTACCCTTACCCTCACCCTAACCCTACCTCTAACCCTAACCCTAACCCTAACCCTTACCCTAACCCAAACCCTAACCCTTTGCCTAAACCCAACCCTAACCTTAACCCTAAACCTAACCCTAACCCTAAGCCTTACCGTTACCCTAACCCTAACCCTAACCCTAACCCTTAAACTTACCCTAACCCTAACCCCAAACCTAACAATAAACTATCCCTAAACCTTACCCTTACCCTAAACCTAACCCTAACCCTTACCATAACCCTATCCCTAACCCTAACACTAACCCCTAAACCTAACCCTAACCCTAAACCTTACCCGTACCCTAACCCTAACCCTAACCCTTACCCTTACCCTAAACCTAACCCTTACCCTTATCCTAACCCTAACCCGAACCCTAACCCTTACTCTTACCCTAACCCTAACCCCAAACCTAACAATAAACCTATCCCTAAACCTTACCCTTATCCTAACCCTAACCCTTACCCTAACCCTTACTCTTACACTAACCCTAACCCCAAACCTAACCCTAACCCTAACCCTAACCCTAACCCTTACGCTTACCCTAACGCTAACCTTAAACCTAACCCAGACCCTAACCCTAACCCTTACCCTTAGCCTAACGCTAACCCTAACCCTAATCCTAACCCTAACCCTAACCCTAACCTTAACCCTAACCCTTAATGCTAACCCTAACCCTAAACCTAACCCTTACCCTAACCCTAACCCTAACCCTAATCCTTACACTATCCATAACCCTAACCCTAACCCTAACTCTTACCGTTTCCTAACCCTAAACCTAACCCTAACCCTAACCATAAACCTTATCTTTACCCTTACCCTAATCCTAACCTAAGCCTAAACCTAACCTTAACCCTAACCCTAACCCTTACCCTAACCCTTACCCTTACCCTAACCCTAACCCTAAACCTAACCCTAACCCTAAACCTGACCCTAACCCTTACCCTTACCCTAAACCTAACCCTAACCCTAACCTTAATCCTGGCCCTTACCCTTACCCTAACCCTAACCATAACCATAACCTTAACCCTAACCCTAACCCTAACCCTAAACTTAACCCTAACACTAACCCTAACCCTTACCCTAAACCTAACTCTAAACCTAAACCTACCCCTAACCCTTACACTTACCCTAACCCTAACCCTGAACCTAACCCTAACACTAACCCTTACCCTAACCCTAACCCTAATCCTAACCCTTACCCTTACCCTAACCCTAACCCTAACCCTTACCCTTACCTAACCCTAACCCTAAACTTAATGCTAACACTAACCCTAATCCTAACCCTTACGCTAAACCTAACCCTAACCCTAATTCTTACCCAGCCCTAACCCTAACAGTAACCCTAACCCCAAACCTAAACCTTAACCTTAACCTTAACCTTACCCTAACCCTAACCCTACCCCTAACCTTAACCCTAATCCTAACCCTAAACCTAAACCTTACCTTTACCCTAACACTAGCCCTAAAACTAACCCTAACCCTAACCCTAACCCTAAGCCTTAAACTTACCCTAACCCTAACCCTAAACCTAACCCTAACCCCTAACCCTAACCCTAACCCTTACGCTAACCCGAACCCTAAACCTAAACCTTACCCTTACCCTCACCCTAACCCTACCTCTAACCCTAACCCTAACCCTAACCCTTACCCTAACCCTAACCCTAACCCTTTGCCTAACCCTAACCCTAACCTTAACCCTAAACCTAACCCTAACCCTAACCCTTACCCTTACCCTAACCCTAACCCTAACCCTTACTCTTACCCTAACCCTAACCCCAAACCTAACAATAAACCTATCCCTAAACCTTACTCTTACCCTAAACCTAACCCTAACCCTTACCATAACCCTAACCCTAACACTAACCCCTAAACCTAACCCTAACCCTAAACCTTACCCGTAACCTAACCCATAACCTAACCCTAACCCTAACCCTAACCCCTAACCCTAACCCTAAACCTTACCCTAACCGTAACCCTAAACCTAACAGTTACGCTTACCCTAACCCTAACCCTAACCCTAACTTTTACCCAAAATCTTACCATAACCCTAACCCTTACCCTAACCCTAACCCTAACCCTAACCCCTAACCCTAAACCTTACGCTAACCCGAACCCTAAACCTAAACCTTACCCTTACCATAAGCCTAACCCTACCTCTAACCCTAACACTAACCCTTACCCTAACCTTAACCCTAAACCTTACCATTACCCTAACTGTAACCTTAAATCTAATCCTAACACTAACCCTAAACCTAACCCTTGCTATTACCCTAACACTAACCCTAACCCCAAACCTAAACCCAACCCTAACCCTAACCCTAACGCTCACCCTTACCCTAACCCTAACCCTAACTCTAACACTTACCTTTACCCTACCCTAACCCTAACCCTAACCCTAACTTTTACCCTAACCCTAACCCTAATCCTAACACTTACCCTAACCCTGACCCTAACCCTCACCCTAACCCCAAACCCTAACCATTACCCTAACCCTAACCCTAACCCTTACCCTTATTCTTACCCTAACACTAACCCTACCTCTAACCCTAACCCTAATCCTAACCCTAACCCTTACTTTAACCCTGACCCTTAGCCTAACCCTATCCCTAACCTTAACCTTAACCCTAACCCTTACCCTAACCCTTACCCTTACCCTAACCGTAAACCTAACCCTAACACTAACCCTAAACTTAACGCTAACCATAACCATAACCCTAACCCTTACCCTTATCCCTAACCTTAACCCTAAACCTAACCCTTACCCTTACCCTAACCCTAACCCCTAACCCTAACCCTTACCCTAACCCTTACCCTTACCCTAACCCTAACCCTTCCTCTAACTCTAACCCTAACCCTAACCCTAACCCTACCCTAACTCTAACCCTAACCCTTAGCCTAAACCTAACCCTAACCGTAACCTTAACCCTAACCCTAACCCTAACCCTTACCCTTACCCTAACCCTAACCCTAACCCTAACCCTTACCCTTACCCTAACCCTAACCCAAACATAACACTAAACCTAACCCTAAACCTTACCCTTACAGCAAACCTAACCGTAACCCAAACCCTAACCCTTACCCTTATCCTAACCCTAACCCTAACCTTAACCCTTAGCCTAACACTAACCTAACCCTAAAGCTTGCCCTTAACCTAACCCTGAACCTAAACCTAACCCTAACCTTTAGCATACCCTAAACCTAACCCTAAACCTAACCTAACCCTTATCCTTACCCTAACCCTAACCCTAACCCGAATCCTAACCCCTAAACCTAACCCTAACCCTCACCCTAACCCTAACCCTAACCCTAACCCTCACCCTAACCCTCACCCTAACCCTAACCCTAACCCTAACCCTTAACCTAACCCTAACCCTAAGCCTAACCCTAACCCTAAAACTAACCCTAACCCTAACCCTAACCCTTACCCTAATTCTAACCTTAAACCTAACCCTAACCCTAACCCTAACCCTTACCCTTACCATAACCCAAACCCTAAACTTAACCCCAAACCTAAACCAAACCCTAACACTAACCCTAACGCTTACCCTTACCCTAACCCTAACCCTAACCCCAACCCTAACCCTAACACTTACCCTAACCCTAACCCTAACCCTAACCCTAAAACTAACCCTAAACCTAACCCTTACCCTAACCTAACATTTACCCTAAGCCTAACCCTAACCCTTACCCTAATCCTAACCAAAACCCAAACCCTAACCCTTAACCCTAAACCTAACCCTCACCTTAACGCTAACCCTAACCCTTACCCTTACCCTAACCCTAACCCTAACCCTAACCCTTACCCTAACCCTAACACTAACCTTAACCCAAACCCTAAATCTAAACTTAACCCTTACTTTACCCTAACCGTAACCCTAATCCTAAACCTAAACCTAATCCTAACCCTTACCGTAACCCTAACCCTTACCCTAACGCTAACCCCAACCCTAACCCTAACCTTAACCCTAACTCTTACACTTACCCTAACCCTAACCCTAAACCTAAACCTAACAGTAACCCTAACCCTAACCCTTAAACTTACCCTAATCCTAACCATAAAACTAACCCTAACCCTAACCCTAATCCTAAACCTTACTTTTACACTAAACCTAACCCTAACCCTTACCCTAACCCTAACCCTAACCCTAACCCTTACCCCTACCTTAACCATAACCCTAACTCTAAAACTAACCCTAACCCTAACCGTAACCCTTAACCTTACCCTAACCCTAACCTTAACCATAACCCTAACACTAACCCTAACCTTAACCCGAATCCTAACCTTAACCCTAATCCTTACCCTTACCCTAGCCCTAACCTTAAACCTAACCCTAATCCTAATCCTAACCCTTACCCTTACCCTAACCCAACCCCTAAACCTAACCCTTTCCCTGACCCTAACCCTAACCCTAAACTTATTGATAACACTAACCCTAAACCTAACCCTTACCCTAGCCCTAACCCTAATCCTTACCCTAACCCTAATCCTAAACCCAACCCTTGCCCTTTCCTAACCCTAACCCTAACCCTAGCGCTAAACCTTACCCTAACCCTTTCCCTAACCTTAACTCTAAACTTAACCCTAACTCTAACCTTAAACCTAACACTTACCCTTCCCCTAACCCTAACCATAACCCTTACCCTTACCCTAAACCTAACCCTAACCTTAACCCTAGCCCTCACCCTTACCCTAACCCTAACACTAAACCTAAACTTAACCCTAACCCTAACCCTAACCCTGAAACTTACCCTAACCCTAACCCTAAACCTAACCCTAACCCTCTTAACCCTAATCCTAACACTTACCCTTACCTTAACCCTAACCCTAACCCTTACCCTAACCCTAACCCTAAACCTAATCCTTACCCTAACCCTAACCCTAACCCTAACCCTTACCCTTTCCCTAACCCGAACCCTAACCCTAACCCCAAGCTTAAACCTTATCCTTACCCTTACCCTAACCCTAACCCTAACCCTAACATTCACCCTAACCCCAACCCTAACCCTAAACCTAAACCTAACCCTAACCCTAACCCTACACCTTACCCTTACCGTAAACCTAACCCTAAACATAACCCTAACTCTAAGCCTTAAACTTACCTTAACACTAACCCTAAACCTAACCCTAAATTTAACCCTAACCCTAATCCTAACCATAACCCTTACCCTTACCCTAACCCTAACCCTAACCCTAACCCTAATCTTAACCCTTACCCTTACCCTAACCCTAACCCTAACCCTAACCTTTACCCTAACCGTAACCCTAAAACTAACCCTTACCCTTACATTAACCCTAAACTTAAACCTAACCCTAACCCTAACCCTAACCCTTACCCTACCCTAACCCTAACCCTAACACTAACCCTTACCCTAACCCTAACCCTAACCCTAACCCTAACCCTAACCCTAACCCTAACCATAACCCTAATCCTAAACCTTACTTTTACACTAAACCTAACCCTAACCCTTACCCTAACCCTAACCCTAACCCTAACCCTTACCCCTACCTTAACCATAACCCTAACTCTAAAACTAACCCTAACCCTAACCGTAACCCTTAACCTTACCCTAACCCTGACCTTAACCATAACCCTAACACTAACCCTAACCTTAACCCGAATCCTAACCTTAACCCTAACCCTTACCCTAACCCTAACCTTAAAACTAACCCTAATCCTAATCCTAACCCTTACCCTTACCCTAACCCAACCCCTAAACCTAACCCTTTCCCTGACCCTAACCCTAACCCTAACCTTATTGATAACACTAACCCTAACCCTAACCCTAATCCTTACCCTAACCCTAATCTTAAACCTAACCCTTGCCCTTTCCTAACCCTAACCCTAACCCTAGAGCTAAACCTTACCCTAACCCTTTCCCTAACCTTAACTCTAAATTAACCCTAACCCTAACCTTAAACCTAACACTTA
This sequence comes from Megascapheus bottae, assembly GCA_024803745.1. Lineage (NCBI taxonomy): Eukaryota > Metazoa > Chordata > Mammalia > Rodentia > Geomyidae > Megascapheus > Megascapheus bottae. Next base: position 3,094,225 of record JANJXV010000068.1, on the reverse strand, counting down.
CCCTTACCCTAACCCTAACCATAACCCTTACCCTTACCCTAAACCTAACCCTAACCTTAACCCTAGCCCTCACCCTTACCCTAACCCTAACCCTAAACCTAACCTTAACCCTAACCCTAACCCTAACCCTGAAACTTACCCTAACCCTAACCCTAAACCTAACCCTAACCCTAACTCTTAACCCTAATCCTAACACTTACCCTTACCTTAACCCTAACCCTAACCCTTACCCTAACCCTAAACCTAAACCTAATCCTTACCCTAACCCTAACCCTAACCCTAACCCTTACACTTTCCCTAACCCGAACCCTAACCCTAACCCCAAACTTAAACCTTATCCTTACCCTTACCCTAACCCTAACCCTAACCCTAACATTCATCCTAACCCCAACCCTAACCCTAAACCTAAACCTAACCCCAACCCTAACCCTACATCTTACCCTTACCGTAAACCTACCCTAAACATAACCCTAACTCTAAGCCTTAAACTTACCTTAACACTAACCCTAACCCTAAACCTAAATTTAAACCTAACCCTAATCCTAACCATAACCCTTACCCTTACCCTAACCCTAACCCTAACCCTAACCCTAATCTTAACCCTTACCCTTACCCTAACCCTAACCCTAACCCTAACCCTTACCCTTACATTAACCCTAAACTTAAACCTAACCCTAACCCTTACCCTAACCCTTACCCTACCCTAACCCTAACCCTAACACTAACCCTTACCCTAAACCTAACCCTAACCCTTAGCCTAACCCTAACCCTACCCCTAACCCTAACCCTAATCAAAAAACTTACCCTTACCCTAAAACTAACTCTAACCCTAACCCTAACCCTAAGCGTTAAACTTACCCTAACCCTAACCCTAAACCTAACCCTAACCCCTAATCCCTAACCCTAACCCTTACGCTAACCCGAACCCTAAACCTAAACCTTACCCTTACCCTCACCCTAACCCTACCTCTAACCCTAACCCTAACCCTAACCCTTACTCTAACCCTAACCCTAACCCTTTGCCTAACCCTAACCCTAACCTTAAACCTAAACCTAACCCTAACCCTAACCCTTACCCTGACCCTAACCCTAACCCTAACCTTACTCTTACACTAACCCTAACCCCAAACCTAACAATTAACCTATCCCTAAACCTTACCCTTACCCTAAACCTAACCCTAACCCTTACCATAACCCTAACCCTAACACTAACCCCTAAACCTAACCCTAACCCTAAACCTTACCCGTAACCTAACCCATAACCTAACCCTAACCCTAACCCTTACCCTAACTGTAACCCTAAACCTAAGAGTTACGCTTACCCTAACCCTAACCCTAACCCTAACTTTTACCGAAACCTTACCATAACCCTAACCCTTACCCTAACCCTAACCCTAACCCCTAACCCTAAACCTTACGCTAACCCGAACCCTAAACCTAAAGCTTACCCTTACCATAAGCCTAACCCTACCTCTAACCCTAACACTAACCCTTACCCTAAACTTAACCCTAAACCTTACCATTACCCTAACTGTAACCTTAAATCTAATCCTAACACTAACCCTAAACCTAACCCTTACTATTACCCTAACCCTAACCCTAACCCTAACCCTAACCCCAAACCTAAACCCAACCCTAACCCTAACCCTAACGCTCACCCTTACCCTAACCCTAACCCTAACACTAACACTTACCTTTACCCTACCCTAACCCTAACCCTAACCCTAACTTTTACCCTAACCCTAACCCTAATCCTAACCCTTACCCTAACCCTGACCCTAACCCTCACCCTAACCCCAAACCCTAAACATTACCCTAACCCTAACCCTAACCCTTACCCTTATTCTTACCCTAACACTAACCCTACCTCTAACCCTAACCCTAATCCTAACCCTAACCCTTACTTTAACCCTGACCCTTAGCCTAACCCTATCCCTAACCTTAACCTTAACCCTAACACTTACCCTAACCCTTACACTTACCCTAACCGTAACCCTAACCCTAACACTAACCCTAAACTTAACGCTAACCATAACCATAACCCTAACCCTTACCCTTATCCCTAACCTTAACCCTAAACCTAACCCTTACCCTTACCCTAACCCTAACCCTAACCCCTAACCCTAACCCTTACCCTAACCCTTACCCTTACCCTAACCCTAACCCTTCCTCTAACTCTAACCCTAACCCTAACCCTAACCCTACCCTAACTCTAACCCTAACCCTTAGCCTAAACCTAACCCTAACCCTAACCTTAACCCTAACCCTAACCCTAACCCTTACCCTTACCCTAACCCTAACCCTAACCCTAACCCTTACCCTTACCCTAACCCTAACCCAAACATATCCCTAAACCTAACCCTAAACCTTACCCTTACAGCAAACCTAACCCTAACCCTAACCCTTACCCTTACCCTAACCCTAACCCTAACCCTAACCCTTACCCTTACCCTAACCCTAACCCAAACATAACCCTAAACCTAACCCTAAACCTTACCCTTACAGCAAACCTAACCGTAACCCTAACCCTGACCCCTAACCCTAAACCTAACCCTAACCCTTACCCTTATCCTAACCCTAAACCTAACCTTAACCCTTAGCCTAACACTTACCCTAACCCTAAAGCTTGCCCTTAACCTAACCCTGAACCTAAACCTAACCCTAACCTTTAGCATACCCTAAACCTAACCCTAAACCTAACCTAACCCTAAATCTAACCCTAACCCTATCCCTAACCCTTAACCTTACCCTTACCCTAACCCTAACCGTAACCCTTACCCTTACCCTAACCTAACCCTAACCTTAATGCAAATCCTAACTCTAAACCTAACCCTAACACTAACCCTAACCTTAACCCTAATCCTAACCTTAATCCTAACCCTTACCCTTACCCTAAACCTAACCCTAACCCTAACCTAACCCTAACCCTAACCCTAACACTTACCCTTACCCTAACCCTAACCCTAACCCCTAACCCTAACCCTAACCCTAACCCTAACCCTAACCTTTACCCTTACCCTAACCCAAACCCTAAACTTAACCGTAAATCTAACACTAACATTAATCCTAACCCTGGACCTAACCCTAAACCTAACACTTAGCCTTACCCTAAACCTAACACTAAATCTAACCCTAACCCTAACCCTTAACCTAACCCTAACCCTAAGCCTAACACTAACCCTAAAACTAACCCTAACCCCAACCCTAACCCTTACCCTTACCCTAACTCTAACCTTAAACCTAACCCTAACCCTAACCCTAACCCTAACCTTAACCCCAACCCTAAACCAAACCCTAACACTAACCCTAACGCTTACCCTTACCCTAACCCTAACCCTAACCCTAACCCTAACCCTAACACTTACCCTAACCCTAACCCTAACCCTAACACTAAAACTAACCCTAAACCTAACCCTTACCCTAACCCTAACACTTACCCTAACCCTAACCCTAACGCTTACCCTAATCCTAACCAAAACCCAAACCCTAACCCTTAACCCTAACCCTAACCCTCACCTTAACGCTAACCCTAACCCTTACCCTTACCCTAACCCTAACCCTAACCCTAACCCTTACCCTAACCCTAACACTAACCTTAACCCAAACCCTAAATCTAAACTTAACCCTTACTTTACCCTAACCCTAACCCTAATCCTAAACCTAACCCTAATCCTAACCCTTACCGTAACCCTAACCCTTACCCTAACGCTAACCCTAACCCTAACCCTAACCTTAACCCTAACTCTTACACTTACCCTAACCCTAACCCTAAACCTAAACCTAACAGTAACCCTAACCCTAACCCTTAAACTTACCCTAATCCTAACCATAAAACTAACCCTAACCCTAACCCTAATCCTAAACCTTATTTTTACACTAAACCTAACCCTAACCCTTACCCTAACCCTAACCCTAAACCTAACCCTTACCCTTACCTTAACCATAACCCTAACTCTAAAACTAACCCTAACCCTAACCGTAACCCTTAACCTTACCCTAACCCTAACCTTAACCATAACCCTAACACTAACCCTAAGCTTAACCCGAATCCTAACCTTAACCCTACCCCTTACCCTTACCGTAACCCTAACCTTAAACCTAAACCTAACCCTAATCCTAACCCTTACACTTACCCTAACCCTAACCCTAAACCTAACCCTTTCCCTGACCCTAACCCTAACCCTAACCTTATTGATAACACTAACCCTAAACCTAACCCTTACCCTAACCCTAACCCTAACCCTAATCCTTACCCTAACCCTAATCCTAAACCTAACCCTTGCCTTTTCCTAACCCTAACCCTAACCCTAGCGCTAAACCTTACCCTAACCCTTTCCCTAACCTTAACCCTAAACTTAACCCTAACCCTAACCTTAAACCTAACACTTACCCTTACCCTAACCCTAACCATAACCCTTACCCTTACCCTAAACCTAACCCTAACCTTAACCCTAGCCCTCACCCTTACCCTAACCCTAACCCTAAACCTAACCTTAACCCTAACCCTAACCCTAACCCTAACCCTTAAACTTACCCTAACCCTAACCCTAAACCTAACCCTAACACTAACCCTTAACCCTAATCCTAACACTTACCCTTACCTTAACCCTAACCCTAACCCTTACCCTAACCCTAACCCTAAACCTAATCCTTACCGTAACCCTAACCCTAACCCTAACCCTTACCCTTTCCCTAACCCGAACCCTAACACTAACCCCAAACTTAAACCTTATCCTTACCCTTACCCTAACCCTAACCCTAACCCTAACATTCACCCTAACCCCAACCCTAACCCTAAACCTAAACCTAACCCTAACCCTAACCCTACACCTTACCCTTACCGTAAACCTAACCCTAAACATAACCCTAACTCTAAGCCTTAAACTTACCTTAACACTAACCCTAAGCCTAACCCTAAATTTAACCCTAACCCTAATCCTAACCATAACCCTTACGCTTACCCTAACCCTAACCCTAAACCTAACCCTAATCTTAACCCTTACCCTTACCCTAACCCTAACCCTAACCCTAACCTTTACCCTAACCGTAACCCTAAACCTAACCCTTACCCTTACATTAACCCTAAACTTAAACCTAACCCTAACCCTAACCCTAACCCTTACCCTAAACCTAACCCTAACCCTTAGGCTAACCCTAACCCTAACCCTAACCCTAACACTAAACCTACCCCTAATCCTTACCATAACCCTAACACTTACCCTAACCCTAACCCTAACCCTAACCCTAACCCTAACCTTTACCCTAACCGTAACCCTAACCCTAACCCTTACCCTTACATTAACCCTAAACTTAAACCTTACCCTAACCTTAACCCTAACCCTTACCCTACCCTAACCCTAACCCTAACACTAACCCTTACCCTAAACCTAACCCTAACCCTTAGCCTAACCCTAACCCTAACCCTAACCCTTACCCTTACCCTAACCCTAACCCTAATCTTACTCTTACCCTAACCCTAACTCCAAACCTAACAATTAACCTATCCCTAAACCTTACCCTTACCCTAAACCTAACCCTAACCCTTACCATAACCCTAACCCTAACACTAACCCCTAAACCTAACCCTAACCCTAAACCTTACCCGTAACCTAACCCATAACCTAACCCTAACCCTAACCCTAACCCCTAACCCTAACCCTAACCCTAACCATTACCCTAACTGTAACCCTAAACCTAACAGTTACGCTTACCCTAAACCTAACCCTAACCCTAACTTTTACCCAAAACCTTACCATAACCCTAACCCTTACCCTAACCCTAACCCTAACCCCTAACCCTAAACCTTACGCTAACCCGAACCCTAAACCTAAAGCTTACCCTTACCATAAGCCTAACCCTACCTCTAACCCTAACACTAACCCTTACCCTAAACTTAACCCTAAACCTTACCATTACCCTAACTGTAACCTTAAATCTAATCCTAACACTAACCCTAAACCTAACCCTTACTATTACCCTAACCCTAACCCTAACCCTAACCCTAACCCCAAACCTAAACCCAACCCTAACCCTAACCCTAACGCTCACCCTTACCCTAACCCTAACCCTAACACTAACACTTACCTTTACCCTACCCTAACCCTAACCCTAACCCTAACTTTTACCCTAACCCTAACCCTAATCCTAACCCTTACCCTAACCCTGACCCTAACCCTCACCCTAACCCCAAACCCTAACCATTACCCTAACCCTAACCCTAACCCTTACCCTTATTCTTACCCTAACACTAACCCTACCTCTAACCCTAACCCTAATCCTAACCCTAACCCTTACTTTAACCCTGACCCTTAGCCTAACCCTATCCCTAACCTTAACCTTAACCCTAACACTTACCCTAACCCTTACCCTTACCCTAACCGTAACCCTAACCCTAACACTAACCCTAAACATAACGCTAACCATAACCATAACCCTAACACTTACCCTTATCCCTAACCTTAACCCTAAACCTAACCCTTACCCTTACCCTAACCCTAACCCCTAACCCTAACCCTTACCCTAACACTTACCCTTACCCTAACCCTAACCCTTCCTCTAACTCTAACCCTAACCCTAACCCTAACCCTACCCTAACTCTAACCCTAACCCTTAGCCTAAACCTAACCCTAACCCTAACCTTAACCCTAACCCTAACCCTAACCCTTACCCTTACCCTAACCCTAACCCTAACCCTAACCCTTACCCTTACCCTAACCCTAACCCAAACATAACCCTAAACCTAACCCTAAACCTTACCCTTACAGCAAACCTAACCGTAACCCTAACCCTGACCCCTAACCCTAAACCTAACCCTAACCCTTACCCTTATCCTAACCCTAACCCTAACCTTAACCCTTAGCCTAACACTAACCCTAACCCTAAAGCTTGCTCTTAACCTAACCCTGAACCTAAACCTAACCCTAACCTTTAGCATACCCTAAACCTAACCCTAAACCTAACCTAACCCTAAATCTAACCCTAACCCTATCCCTAACCCTTAACCTTACCCTTACCCTAACCCTAACCCTAACCCTTACCCTTACCCTAACCCTAACCCTAACCTTAATGCAAATCCTAACTCTAAACCTAACCCTAACACTAACCCTAACCTTAACCCTAATCCTAACCTTAATCCTAACCCTTACCCTTACCCTAACCCTAACCTTAAACCTAACCCTAACCCTAACCCTAACACTTACCCTTACCCTAACCCTAACCCCTAACCCTAACCCTAACCCTAACCCTAACCTTTACCCTTACCCTATCCCTAACCCTAAACTTAACCCTAAATCTAACACTAACCCTAACCCTAACCCTGGACCTAACCCTAAACCTAACACTTAGCCTTACCCTAAACCTAACACTAAATCTAACCCTAACCCTAACCCTTAACCTAACCCTAACCCTAAGCCTAACCCTAACCCTAAAACTAACCCTAACCCTAACCCTAACCCTTACCCTTACCCTAACTCTAACCTTAAACCTAACCCTAACCCTAACCCTAACCCTTACCCTTACCCTAACCCTAACCCTAACCTTAACCCCAACCCTAAACCAAACCCTAACCCTAACCCTAACGCTTACCCTTACCCTAACCCTAACCCTAACCCTAACCCTAACACTTACCCTAACCCTAACCCTAACCCTAACCCTAAAACTAACCCTAAACCTAACCCTTACCCTAACCTAACATTTACCCTAACCCTAACCCTAACCCTTACCTAATCCTAACCAAAACCCAAACCCTAATCCTTAACCCTAAACCTAACCCTCACCTTAACGCTAACCCTAACCCTTACCCTAACCCTAACACTAACCTTAACCCAAACCCTAAATCTAAACTTAACCCTTACTTTACCCTAACCCTAACCCTAATCCTAAACCTAAACCTAATCCTAACCCTTACCGTAAACCTAACCCTTACCCTAACGCTAACCCTAACCCTAACCCTAACCTTAACCCTAACTCTTACACTTACCCTAACCCTAACCCTAACCCTAAACCTAACAGTAACCCTAACCCTAACCCTTAAACTTACCCTAATCCTAACCATAAAACTAACCCTAACCCTAACCCTAATCCTAAACCTTACTTTTACACTAAACCTAACCCTAACCCTTACCCTAACCCTAACCCTAACCCTAACCCTTACCCCTACCTTAACCATAACCCTAACTCTAAAACTAACCCTAACCCTAACCGTAACCCTTAACCTTACCCTAACCCTAACCTTAACCATAACCCTAACACTAACCCTAACCTTAACCCGAATCCTAACCTTAACCCTAATCCTTACCCTTACCCTAGCCCTAACCTTAAAACTAACCCTAATCCTAATCCTAACCCTTACACTTACCCTAACCCAACCCCTAAACCTAACCCTTTCCCTGACCCTAACCCTAACCCTAAACTTATTGATAACACTAACCCTAAACCTAACCCTTACCCTAACCCTAACCCTAACCCTAATCCTTACCCTAACCCTAATCCTAAACCTAACCCTTGCCCTTTCCTAACCCTAACCCTAACCCTAGCGCTAAACCTTACCCTAACCCTTTCCCTAACCTTAACTCTAAACTTAACCCTAATTCTAACCTTAAACCTAACACTTACCCTTCCCCTAACCCTAACCATAACCCTTACCCTTACCCTAAACCTAACCCTAACCTTAACCCTAGCCCTCACCCTTACCCTAACCCTAACCCTAAACCTAAACTTAACGCTAACCCTAACCCTAACCCTGAAACTTACCCTAACCCTAACCCTAAACCTAACCCTAACCCTAAATCTTAACCCTAATCCTAACACTTACCCTTACCTTAACCCTAACCCTAACCCTTACCCTAACCCTAACCCTAAACCTAATCCTTACCCTAACCCTAACCCTAACCCTAACCCTTACCCTTTCCCTAACCCGAACCCTAACCCTAACCCCAAACTTAAACCTTATCCTTACCCTTACCCTAACCCTAACCCTAACCCTAACATTCACCCTAACCGCAACCCTAACCCTAAACCTAAACCTAACCCTAACCCTAACCCTACACCTTACCCTTACCGTAAACCTAACCGTAAACGTAACCCTAACTCTAAGCCTTAAACTTACCTTAACACTAACCCTAAACCTAACCCTAAATTTAACCCTAACCCTAATCCTAACCATAACCCTTACCCTTACCCTAACCCTAACCCTAATCCTAACCCTAATCTTAACCCTTACCCTTACCCTAACCCTAACCCTAACCCTAACCTTTACCCTAACCGTAACCCTAACCCTAACCCTTACCCTTACATTAACCCTAAACTTAAACCTAACCCTAACCCTAACCCTAACCCTTACCCTACCCTAACCCTAACACTAACACTAACCCTTACCCTAAACCTAACCCTAACCCTTAGCCTAACCCTAACCCTACCCCTAACCCTAAACCTAATCAAAAAACTTACCCTTACCCTAAAACTAACCCTAACCCTAACCCTAACCCTAAGCTTTCAACTTACCCTAACCCTAACCCTAAACCTAACCCTAACCCCTAACCCTAACCCTAACCCTTACGCTAACCCGAACCCTAAACCTAAACCTTACCCTTACCCTCACCCTAACCCTACCTCTAACCCTAACCGTAACCCTAACACTTACCCTAACCCTAACCCTAACCCTTTGCCTAAACCTAACCCTAACCTTAACCCTAAACCTAACCCTAACCCTAACCCTTACCCTTACCCTAACCCTAACCCTAACCCTTACTCTTACCCTAACCCTAACCCCAAACCTAACAATAAACCTATCCCTAAACCTTACCCTTACCCTAAACCTAACCCTAACCCTTACCATAACCCTAACCCTAACACTAACCTCTAAACCTAACTCTAACCCTAAACCTTACCCGTAACCTAACCCATAACCTAACCCTAACCCTAACCCTAACCCCTAACCCTAACCCTAACCCTAACCCTTACCCTAACCGTAACCCTAAACCTAACAGTTACGCTTACCCTAACCATAACCCTAAACCTAACTTTTACCCAAAACCTTACCATAACCCTAACCCTTACCCTAACCCTAACCCTAACCCTAACCCCTAACCCTAAACCTTATGCTAACCCGAACCCTAAACCTAAACCTTACCCTTACCATAAGCCTAACCCTACCTCTAACCCTAACACTAACCCTTACCCTAAACTTAACCCTAAACCTTACCATTACCCTAACTGTAACCTTAAATCTAATCCTAACACTAAACCTAAACCTAACCCTTACTATTACCCTAACCCTAACCCCAAACCTAAACCCAACCCTAACCCTAACCCTAACGCTCACCCTTACCCTAACCCTAACCCTAACACTAACACTTACCTTTACCCTACCCTAACCCTAACCCTAACCCTAACTTTTACCCTAACCCTAACCCTAATCCTAACCCTTACCCTAACCCTGACCCTAACCCTCACCCTAACCCCAAACCCTAACCATTACCCTAACCCTAACCCTAACCCTTACCCTTATTCTTACCCTAACACTAACCCTACCTCTAACCCTAACCCTAATCCTAACCCTAACCCTTACTTTAACCCTGACCCTTAGCCTAACCCTATCCCTAACCTTAACCTTAACCCTAACACTTACCCTAACCCTTACCCTTACCCTAACCGTAACCCTAACCCTAACACTAACCCTAAACTTAACGCTAACCATAACCATAACCCTAACCCTTACCCTTATCCCTAACCTTAACCCTAAACCTAACCCTTACCCTTACCCTAACCCTAACCCCTAACCCTAACCCTTACCCTAACCCTTACCCTTACCCTAACCCTAACCCTTCCTCTAACTCTAACCCTAACCCTAACCCTAACCCTACCCTAACTCTAACCCTAACCCTTAGCCTAAACCTAACCCTAACCCTAACCTTAACCCTAACCCTAACCCTAACCCTTACCCTTACCCTAACCCTAACCCTAACCCTAACCCTTACCCTTACCCTAACCCTAACCCAAACATAACCCTAAACCTAACCCTAAACCTTACCCTTACAGCAAACCTAACCGTAACCCTAACCCTGACCCCTAACCCTAAACCTAACCCTAACCCTTACCCTTATCCTAACCCTAACCCTAACCTTAACCCTTAGCCTAACACTAACCCTAACCCTAAAGCTTGCCCTTAACCTAACCCTGAACCTAAACCTAACCCTAACCTTTAGCATACCCTAATCCTAACCCTAAACCTAACCTAACCCTAAAACTAACCCTAACCCTATCCCTAACCCTTAACCTTACCCTTACCCTAACCCTAACCGTAACCCTTACCCTTACCCTAACCTAACCCTAACCTTAATGCAAATCCTAACTCTAAACCTAACCCTAACACTAACCCTAACCTTAACCCTAATCCTAACCTTAATCCTAACCCTTACCCTTACCCTAACCCTAACCTTAAACCTAACCCTAACCCTAACCCTAACACTTACCCTTACCCTAACCCTAACCCTAACCCCTAACCCTAACCCTAACCCTAACCCTAACCTTTACCCTTACCCTAACCCAAACCCTAAACTTAACCGTAAATCTAACACTACCATTAACCCTAACCCTGGACCTAACCCTAAACCTAACACTTAGCCTTACCCTAAACCTAACACTAAATCTAACCCTAACCCTAACCCTTAACCTAACCCTAACCCTAAGCCTAACCCTAACCCTAAAACTAACCCTAACCCCAACCCTAACCCTTACCCTTACCCTAACTCTAACCTTAAACCTAACCCTAACCCTAACCCTAACCCTAACCTTAACCCCAACCCTAAACCAAACCCTAACACTAACCCTAACGCTTACCCTTACCCTAACCCTAACCCTAACCCTAACCCTAACCCTAACACTTACCCTAACCCTAACCCTAACCCTAAGACTAACACTAACCCTAAACCTAACCCTTACCCTAACCCTAACACTTACCCTAACCCTAAGCCTAACCCTTACCCTAATCCTAACCAAAACCCAAACCCTAACCCTTAACCCTAACCCTAACCCTCACCTTAACGCTAACCCTAACCCTTACCCTTACCCTAACCCTAACCCTAACCCTAACCCTTACCCTAACCCTAACACTAACCTTAACCCAAACCCTAAATCTAAACTTAACCCTTACTTTACCCTAACCCTAACCCTAATCCTAAACCTAACCCTAATCCTAACCCTTACCGTAACCCTAACCCTTACCCTAACGCTAACCCTAACCCTAACCCTAACCTTAACCCTAACTCTTACACTTACCCTAACCCTAACCCTAAACCTAAACCTAACAGTAACCCTAACCCTAACCCTTAAACTTACCCTAATCCTAACCATAAAACTAACCCTAACCCTAACCCTAATCCTAAACCTTATTTTTACACTAAACCTAACCCTAACCCTTACCCAAACCCTAACCCTAAACCTAACCCTTACATAACCCTAACTCTAAAACTAACCCTAACCCTAACCGTAACCCTTAACCTTACCCTAACCCTAACCTTAACCATAACCCTAACACTAACCCTAACCTTAACCCGAATCCTAACCTTAACACTAACCCTAACCCTTACCCTAACCCTAACCTTAAACCTAAACCTAACCCTAATCCTAAACCTTACACTTACCCTAACCCTAACCCTAAACCTAACCCTTTCCCTGACCCTAACCCTAATCCTAACCTTATTGATAACACTAACCCTAAACCTAACCCTTACCCTAACCCTAACCCTAACCCTAATCCTTACCCTAACCCTAATCCTAAACCTAACCCTTGCCTTTCCCTAACCCTAACCCTAACCCTAGCGCTAAACCTTACCCTAACCCTTTCCCTAACCTTAACCCTAACCCTTACCCTTACCCTAAACCTAACCCTAACCTTAACCCTAGCCCTCACCCTTACCCTAACCCTAACCCTAAACCTAACCTTAACCCTAACCCTAACCCTAACCCTAACCCTTAAACTTACCCTAACCCTAACCCTAAACCTAACCCTAACACTAACCCTTAACCCTAATCCTAACACTTACCCTTACCTTAACCCTAACCCTAACCCTTACCCTAACCCTAACCCTAAACCTAATCCTTACCCTAACCCTAACCCTAACCCTAACCCTTACCCTTTCCCTAACCCGAACCCTAACACTAACCCCAAACTTAAACCTTATCCTTACCCTTACCCTAACCCTAACCCTAACCCTAACATTCACCCTAACCCCAACCCTAACCCTAAACCTAAACCTAACCCTAACCCTAACCCTACACCTTACCCTTACCGTAAACCTAACCCTAAACATAACCCTAACTGTAAGCCTTAAACTTACCTTAACACTAACCCAAAGCCTAACCCTAAATTTAACCCTAACCCTAACCCTAATCTTAACCCTTACCCTTACCCTAACCCTAACCCTAACCCTAACCTTTACCCTAACCGTAACCCTAACCCTAACCCTTACCCTTACATTAACCCTAAACTTAAACCTAACCCTAACCCTAACCCTAACCCTTACCCTAAACCTAACCCTAACCCTAACCCTTACCCTAACCCTAGCCTTACCCTATCCCTAATCCTAAACCTCACCCTAACCCTAACTCTAACCGTCAGCCTTACCCTAACCCTAACCCTAACCCTAACCCTTACCCTAACCCTAACACCTAACCCTAACCCTTACCCTAACCCTAACCCTAACCCTAACCCTTACCCTTACCCTAACCCTAACCCACCTCTAACTCTAACCCTAACCCTAACCCTAATCCTTACCCTAACTCTAAGCCTAACCCTTAGCCTAAACCTAACCCTAAACCTAACCATAACCCTAACCCTAACCCAAACCCTTACCCTTTCCCTAACCCTAACCCTAACCCTAACCCTAACCCTTACCCTTACCCTAACCCTAACCCCAAACCTAACCGTAACCCTAACCCTGACACCTAACCCTAACACTAACCCTAACCCTTACCCTAACCCTAACCCTAACGTTAACTCTTAACCTAACACTAACCCTAACCCTCAACCTTGCCCTAAACCTAACCCTGAAGCTAAACCTAACCCTAAACCTTACCCTAACCCTAACCCTAACCCTTACCCTTACCCTAACTCTAACCCTAACTTTTATGCTAACACTAACCCTAACCCTAACCCCAATCCTAACCCTAACCCTAACCCTAACCCTAACCCTTACCCTAACCTTAATCCTAAACCTTACCCTTACCCTAACTGTAACCTTAAATCTAATCCTAACCCTAACCCTAACCCTAACCCTAACCCTTACCATTATCCTATCCCTAACCCGAACCCTAACCCCAACCCTAAACCCAACCCTAACCCTAATCCTAACGCTTACCCTTACCCTAACCCTAACCCAAACCCTAACACTAACACTTACATTTACCCTAACCCTAACCCTAAACCTAACCCTAACTTTTACCCTAACCCTAATCCTAACCCTTACCCTAACCCTGACCCTAACCCTAACCATAACCCCAAACCCTAACCCTTAGCCTAACCCTAACCCTAACCCTTACACTTACCCTTACCCTAACACTAAACCTACCTCTAACCCTAACCCTAACCCTATCCCTAACCCTTACCTTAACCCTAACCCTTAGCCTACCCCTAACCCTAACCCTAACTTTAACCCTAACCCTAACCCTAACCCTTACCCTTACCCTATCGTAACCCTAACCCTAACACTAACCCTAACCTTAACGCTAACCCTAACCATAACCCTAAACCTTACCCTTATCCCTAATCTTAATCCTAAACCTAACCCTTACCCTTACCCTAACCTTAACCCTTAACCCTAACCCTTACCCTTACCTGAACCCTAACCCTACCTCTAACTCTAACCCTAACCCTAACCCTTACCCTAACTCTAACCCTAACCCTTAGCCTAACCCTAATCCTAACCCTAACCTTAACCCTAACCCTAACCCTAACCCTTACCCTTACCCTAACCCTAACCCTAACCCTTACCTTTACCCTAACCCTAACCGCAAACATAACCCTAAACCTAACCCTAAACCTTACCCTTACAGCAAACCTAACCATAATCCTAACACCGACCCCTAACCCTAACCCTAACCCTAACACTTACCCTTATCCTAACCCTAACCCTCACCTTAACCCTTAGCCTAACACTAACCCTAACCCTAAAGCTTGCCCTTAACCTAACCCTGAACCTAAACCTAACCCTAACCCTTAGCATACCCTAAAGCTAACCCTAAACCTAACATAACCCTAACCCTAACCCTAACCCTTACCTATCCGTAACCCTAACCCTAACCCTAACCCTACCTCTAACTCTAACCCTAACACTAACCCTAAATCTAACCCTAATCCTTACCCTAAACCAAACCCTAACCCTAACCCTAACCCTTACCCTTTCCCTAACATTAACCCTAAACCTAACCCTAACCCTAAACCTAAACCTTATCCTTACCCTTACCCTAACACTAACACTAACCCTAACGTTGACCCTAACCCTAACCCTCACACTAACCCTTCCCTTAACACTAACCCTAACCCTAAACCTAACACTAACCCTAACCCCAAACCCTAACCCTAACCCTTACCCTAACCCTAACTCCTAACCCTAACCCTTACCCTAACCCTAACCCTAACCCTAACCCTTACCCTTACCCTAACCCTAACCCTACCTCTAACTCTAACCCTAACCCTAACCCTAACCCTTACGCTAACTCTAACACTAACACTAGCCTAACACTAACCCTAAACCTAACCCTAACCCTAACCCTAACCCTAACCCTTATCCTTACCCTAACCCTAACCCTAACCCGAATCCTAACCCCTAACCCTAACCCTAACCCTCAACTTAACGCTAACCCTAACCTTTACCCTTACCCTAACCCTAACCATAACCCTAACCCTAACAATTACCCTTACCCTAACCCTAACACTAACCTTAACCCAAACCCTAAATCTAACCTTAACCCTTACTTTACCCTAACCGTAACCCTAACCCTATCCATAACCCTAAACCTTACCATTACCCTAACCCTAACCCTACCTCTAACCCTAACCCTAAACCTAACCATAACCCGTACCCTAACCCTAACCCTTAGCCTATCCCTAACCCTAAACTTAACCCTAACCCTAACCCTTACCCTTACCCTAACCCTAACCCTAACTCTAACCCTAACCTTAACCCTAATTCTAACCCTAACCCTAACCCTTACCCTTACTGTAACTTTAAACCTAAACCTAACCCTTCCCCTTACCCTAACCCTAAACTTAACCCTAACCCTAACCCTAACCACTAATCCTAACCCTAACCCTAACCCTAACTCTAACCCTTAGCCTTACCCTAACCCTAACCCTAACCCTTAACCTAAACCTAACCCTAACCCTTACACTAACCCTAACCCTAAACCTAACCCCTAACCCTAACCCTAAACCTAACGCTTACCCTAACACTAAACCTTACCCTAACCCTAATCCTAACCCTAACCCTTACACTTAC
This sequence comes from Megascapheus bottae, assembly GCA_024803745.1. Classification (NCBI taxonomy): domain Eukaryota; kingdom Metazoa; phylum Chordata; class Mammalia; order Rodentia; family Geomyidae; genus Megascapheus; species Megascapheus bottae. Next base: position 3,077,729 of record JANJXV010000068.1, on the reverse strand, counting down.
ACTAACCCTAACCCTAACCCTTACACTTAACCTAACCCTAACCTTAATGCTAACCCTAACCCTAAGGCTAACCCTAACCCTTACCCTAACCCTAACCCTAACCCTAAACTTAACCCTAACCCAAACTCTAACCCTAACCCTTACCCTTACCCGAACCCTAAACCTAAAACTAGCCCTAACTCTAACCCTAACCCTAACCCTAAACTTAATTCTAATCCTAACCCTAACCCTAACCCTTACCCTTTCCCTAACCCTAACCCTAACCCCAATCCTTACCCTAACCCTAACCCTAATCCTTACCATAATACTTACCCTTTCCCTAACCCTAACCCTAACCCTAAACTTACCCCTAACCCTAACCCTACACATAACCCTAATCCTAACCCTAATCCTAACCCTCACCCTTAACCTTACCCTAACCCTAACCCTAAATCTAACCCTAACTTTAACCCCTAACCCTAAACCTAACCCGTACCCTAACCCTAACCCTTACCCTTACCCTAACTCTAACCCTAACATTTACGCTAACATTAACCCTAACCCTAATCCTAACCCTAACCCTAACCCTAACCCTTACCCTAACCTTAACCCTAAACATTACACTTACCCTAACTGTAACCTTAAATCTAACCGTAACCCTAACCCTAACCCTAACCCTTACCCTAACCCTAACCATAACCCTAACCCTTTCCCTAACACTAACCCTACCTCTAACCCTAACCCTAACCCTAAACCTAACCCTTAACTTAACCCTAACCCTTAGCCTAACCCTAACCCTAACCGTAACCTTAACCCTAACCCTAACCCTAACCCTTATCCTTACCCTAACCGTAACCCTAACCCTAACACTAACCCTAACCTTAACGCTAACCCTAACCCTAACCCTTACTCTTATCCCTAATCTTAACCCTAAACCTAACCCTATCCCTAACCCTAACCCTTACTCTTATCCCAAATCTTAACCCTAAACATAACACTTACCCTTACCCTAACCCTAACCCGATCTCAAACCCTTACTCTAACCCTTACCCTTACCCTAACACTAACCCTACCTCTATCTCTAACCCTAACCCTAACCCTAACCCTTACCCTATCTCTAACCCTAACCCTTAGCCTAACCCTAACCCTAACCCTAGCCTTAACCCTAACCCTAACCCTAACCCTTACCCTTACCCTAACCCTAGCACTAACCCTAACCTTAACGCTAACCCTAACCCTAACCCTTACTCTTATCCCTAATCTTAACCCTAAACCTAACCCTAACCCTAACCCTAACCCTTACTCTTATCCCTAGTCTTAACCCTAAACCTAACCCTTACCCTTACCCTAACCCTAACCCGATCTCTAACCCTTACTCTAACCCTTACCCTTACCCTAACCCTAACCCTACCTCTATCTCTAACCCTAACCCTAACCCTAAACCTTACCCTATCTCTAACCCTTACCCTTACCCTAACGCTAACCCTAACCCTAACCCTTACCCTTACACTAACCTTAACCCCAAACATAACCCTAAACCTAAACCTAAACCTTACCCTTACAGCAAACCTAACCGTAACCCTAACCCTGACCCCTAACCCTAACCCTAACCCTAACCATTACCCTTATCCTAACCCGAACCGTAACCTTAACCCTTAGCCTAACACTAGCCCTAACCGTAAAGCTTGCCCTAAACCTAACCCTGAACCTAAACCTAACCCTAACCCTTAGCATACCCTAAACCTAACCCTAAACCTAACCTAACCCTAACCCTAACCCTAACCCTTACCTAACCCTAACCCTAACCCTAACCCTTAACCTTACCTTTACCCTAACCCTAACCCTAACCCTTACCCTTACCCTAACCCTAACCTTAATGCTAACCCTAACCTAACCGTAAGCCTTACCCTAACCCTAACCCTAACCCTAATCCTTACCCTAAACCAAACCCTAACCCTAACCTAACCCTTACCCTTTACCTAACCCTAACCCTAAACCTAACCCTAACCCTAACATTAAACCTTACCCTTACCCTTTCGCTAACCCTAACACTAACCCTAACCTTAACCCTAACACTAACCCTCACCCTAAACCTTACCCTAACCCTAACCCTAACCCTAAACCTAACCCTAACCCTAATCCCTAAAACTAACCCTTACCATAACCCTAAACCTAACCCTTACCCTTACCCTAACCCTAACCCTACCTCTATCCCTAACCCTAACCCTAACCCTCACCCTTACACTAAACCTAACTCTAACCCTTAGCCAAACCCTGACCCTAAACTTAACCCTAAACCTAACCCTAACCCTTACCCTTACCCTAACCCTAACCCTAACACTAAAGCTAAACTTAACCCTAACCAAATGCTAAACCTTACCCTTACCCTAACCCTAACCCTTAACCTAACACTTCCCCTTACCCTAACCCTAACCCTAACCCCTAACCCTAACCCTAACACTAACCCTAACTCTAACACTTAGCCTTACCCTAACCCTAATCCTAAACCTAACCCTAATCCTAACTCTAACGGTCAGCCTTACCCTAACCCTAAACCTAACCCTAACTCTTACCCTAACCCTAAACCCTAACCCTATCCCTGACCCTAACCCTAACCTAACCCTAACCCTTACCCTTACCCTAACCCTAACCCTAGCTCTAACTCTAACCCTAACCCTAAGCCTAACCCTTACCCTAAATCTAACCCTAACCCTTAGCCTAACCCTAAACCTAAACCTAAACATAACCCTAACCCTAAACCTAACCCTAACCCTTCCCCTTCCCCTAACCCTAACCCTAACCCTAACCCTTACTCTTATCCCAAATCTTAACCCTAAACATAACACTTACCCTTACCCTAACCCTAACCCGATCTCAAACCCTTACTCTAACCCTTACCCTTACCCTAACACTAACCCTACCTCTATCTCTAACCCTAACCCTAACCCTAACCCTTACCCTATCTCTAACCCTAACCCTTAGCCTAACCCTAACCCTAACCCTAGCCTTAACCCTAACCCTAACCCTAACCCTTACCCTTACCCTAACCATAACCCTAACCCTAGCACTAACCCTAACCTTAACGCTAACCCTAACCCTAACCCTTACTCTTATCCCTAATCTTAACCCTAAACCTAACCCTAACCCTAACCCTAACCCTTACTCTTATCCCTAGTCTTAACCCTAAACCTAACCCTTACCCTTACCCTAACCCTAACCCGATCTCTAACCCTTACTCTAACCCTTACCCTTACCCTAACCCTAACCCTACCTCTATCTCTAACCCTAACCCTAACCCTAAACCTTACCCTATCTCTAACCCTTACCCTTACCCTAACGCTAACCCTAACCCTAACCCTTACCCTTACACTAACCTTAACCCCAAACATAACCCTAAACCTAAACCTAAACCTTACCCTTACAGCAAACCTAACCGTAACCCTAACCCTGACCCCTAACCCTAACCCTAACCCTAACCATTACCCTTATCCTAACCCGAACCGTAACCTTAACCCTTAGCCCAACACTAGCCCTAACCCTAAAGCTTGCCCTAAACCTAACCCTGAACCTAAACCTAACCCTAACCCTTAGCATACCCTAAACCTAACCCTAAACCTAACCTAACCCTAACCCTAACCCTAACCCTTACCTAACCCTAACCCTAACCCTAACCCTTAACCTTACCTTTACCCTAACCCTAACCCTAACCCTTACCCTTACCCTAACCCTAACCTTAATGCTAACCCTAACCTAACCGTAAGCCTTACCCTAACCCTAACCCTAACCCTAATCCTTACCCTAAACCAAACCCTAACCCTAACCTAACCCTTACCCTTTACCTAACCCTAACCCTAAACCTAACCCTAACCCTAACATTAAACCTTACCCTTACCCTTTCGCTAACCCTAACACTAACCCTAACCTTAACCCTAACACTAACCCTCACCCTAAACCTTACCCTAACCCTAACCCTAACCCTAAACCTAACCCTAACCCTAATCCCTAAAAGTAACCCTTACCATAACCCTAAACCTAACCCTTACCCTTACCCTAACCCTAACCCTACCTCTATCCCTAACCCTAACCCTAACCCTCACCCTTACACTAAACCTAACTCTAACCCTTAGCCAAACCCTGACCCTAAACTTAACCCTAAACCTAACCCTAACCCTTACCCTTACCCTAACCCTAAACCTAACCCTAACCCTAACACTAAAGCTAAACTTAACCCTAACCAAATGCTAAACCTTACCCTTACCCTAACCCTAACCCTTAACCTAACACTTCCCCTTACCCTAACCCTAACCCTAACCCCTAACCCTAACCCTAACACTAACCCTAACTCTAACACTTAGCCTTACCCTAACCCTAATCCTAAACCTAACCCTAATCCTAACTCTAACGGTCAGCCTTACCCTAACCCTAAACCTAACCCTAACTCTTACCCTAACCCTAAACCCTAACCCTATCCCTGACCCTAACCCTAACCTAACCCTAACCCTTACCCTTACCCTAACCCTAACCCTAGCTCTAACTCTAACCCTAACCCTAAGCCTAACCCTTACCCTAAATCTAACCCTAACCCTTACCCTAAATCTAACCCTAACCCTTAGCCTAACCCTAAACCTAAACCTAAACATAACCCTAACCCTAAACCTAACCCTAAACCTTCCCCTTCCCCTAACCCTAACCCTAACCCTAACTCTTACCCTTACCCTAACCCTAACCAAAAACAGAAGCCTACCCTAACCTTAAACCTTACCCTTACCCGAAACCTAACCGTAACCCTAACCCTGACCCCTAACCATAACCCTAACCCTAAACCTAACCCTTAACCTTACCCTAACCCTAACCCTAACCTTAACCCTTAACCTAACACTAACCCTAACCCTAAACCTTGCCCTAAACCTAACCCTGAACCTAAACGTAACCGTAACCCTTAGCATAACCTAAACCTAATCCTGAACCTAACCCTAACCCTAACCCTAACCCTTACCCTAAACCTAACCCTAACCCTAATCCTTACCCTAAACCTAACCCTAACCCTAACCCTTATACTTTCCCTAACCCTAACCCTAACTCTAAACCTTACTCTTACCCTTACCCTGAATCTAACCCTAACCCTAACCTTAACCCTAACCCTAACCCTAACCCTTACCCTTACCCTAACCCTAACCCTAACCCTAACCCCTAAACCTAACCCTAACCCTAACCCTAACTCTAACACTTAGCCTTACCCTAACCCTAATCCTAAACCTCACTCTAACCCTAACTCTAACCGTCAGCCTTACCCTAACCCTAACCCTAACCCTAACCCTTACCCTAACCCTAACTCCTAACCCTAACCCTAACCCTAACCCTTACCCTTACCCTAACCCTAACCCTAACCCTACCTCTAACTCTAACCCTAAACCAAACCCTAACCCTTACCCTAACTCTAACCCTAACCCTAGCCTAACCCTAACCCTAAACCTAACCATAACCCTAACCCTAACCCTAACCCTAACCCTTACCCTTACCCTAACCCTAACCCTAACCCGAATCCTAACCCCTAAACCTAACCCTAACCCTCAACTTAACGCTAACCCTAACCTTTACCCTTACCCTAACCCTAACCATAACCCTAACCCTAACACTTACCCTTACCCTAACCCTAACACTAACCTTAACCCAAACCCTAAATCTAACCTTAACCCTTACTTTACCCTAACCCTAACCCTAACACTATCCATAACCCTAAACCTTACCCTTACCCTAACCCTAACCCTACCTCTAACCCTAATCCTAACCCTAACCCTTACCCTTACCCTAACCCTAACCCTTAGCCTATCCCTAACCCTAACCTTAACCCTAACCCTAACCCTTACCCTAACCCTAACCCTAACTCTAACCCTAACCTTAACCCTAATCCTAACCCTAACCCTAACCCTTACTCTAACTTTAAACCTAAACCTAACCCTTCCCCTTACCCTAACCCTAAACTTAACCCTAACCCTAACCCTAACCCCTAATCCTAACCCTAACCCTAACCCTAACTCTAACCCTTAGCCTTACCCTAACCCTAACCCTAACCCTAACCCTTAACCTAAACCTAGCCCTAACCCTTACACTAACCCTAACCCTAAACCTAACCCCTAACCCTAATCCTAAACCTAATGCTTACCCTAACACTAAACCTTACCCTAACCCTCATCCTAACCCTAACCCTTACACTTACACTAACCCTAACCCTAACCCTTACACTTAACCTAACCCTAACCTTAATGCTAACCCTAACCCTAAGGCTAACCCTAACCCTTACCCTAACCCTAACCCTAACCCTAAACTTAACCCTAACCCAAACTCTAACCCTAACCCTTACCCTTACCCGAACCCTAAACCTAAAACTAGCCCTAAATTTAACCGTAACCCTAAGCCTAAACTTAATTCTAATCCTAACCCTAACCCTAACCCTTACCCTTTCCCTAACCCTAACCCTAACCCCAATCCTTACGCTAACCCTAACCCTAATCCTTACCATAATCCTTACCCTTTCCCTAACCCTAACGCTAACCCTAAACTTACCCCTAACCCTAACCCTCCACATAACCCTAATCCTAACCCTAATCCTAACCCTCACCCTTGACCTTACCCTAACCCTAACCCTAAATCTAACCATAACTCTAACCCCTAACCCTAAACCTAACCCGTACCCTAACCCTAACCCTTACCCTTACCCTAACTCTAACCCTAACATTTACGCTAACATTAACCCTAACCCTAATCCTAACCCTAACCCTAACCTTAACCCTAACTCTTACCCTAACCTTAACCCTAAACATTACACTTACCCTAACTGTAACCTTAAATCTAACCGTAACCCTAACCCTAACCCTAACCCTTACCATTACACTAACCCTAACCCTAACCCCAACCCCAACCCTAAACGCAACCCTAACCCTAAACCTAACGCTTACCCTTACCCTAACCCTAACCCTAACCCTAACCCTAACACTTATCTTTACCCCAACCCTAACCCTAACCCTAACTTTTACCATAACCCTAACCCTAATCCTAAACCTTACCCTTACCCTAACACTAACCCTACCTCTAACCCTAACCCTAACCCTAACCCTAACCCTAACCCTTACCCTAACCCTAACCCTAACCATAACCCTAACCCTTTCCCTTACACTAACCCTACCTCTAACCCTAACCCTAACCCTAACCCTAAACCTAACCCTTAACTTAACCCTAACCCTTAGCCTAACCCTAACACTAACCATAACCTTAACGCTAACCCTAACCCTAACCCTTACTCTTATCCCTAATCTTAACCCTAAACCTAACCCTTACCCTTATCCTAACCCTAACCCGATCTGTAACCCTTACTCTAACCCTTACCCTTACCCTAACCCTAACCCTACCTGTAACTCTAACCCTAACCCTTACCCTAAACCTTACCCTATCTCTAACCCTAACCCTTAGCCTAACCCTAACCCTAACCCTAGCCTTAACCCTAACCCTCACCCTAACCCTAACCCTTACCCTTACCCTAACGCTAACCCTAACCCTAACCCTTACCCTTACACTAACCTTAACCCCAAACATAACCCTAAACCTAAACCTAAACCTTACCCTTACAGCAAACCTAACCTTAACCCTAACCCTGACACCTAACCCTAACCCTAACCCTAACCATTACCCTTATCCTAACTCGAACCGTAACCTTAACCCTTAGCCTAACACTAGCCCTAACCCTAAAGTTTGCCCTAAACCTAACCCTGAACCTAAACCTAACCCTAACCCTTAGCATACCCTAAACCTAACCCTAAACCTAACCTAACCCTAAGCCTAACCCAAACCCTTACCTAAGCCTAACCCTAACCCTAACCCTTAACCTTACCTTTACCCTAACCCTAACCCTAACCCTTACCCTTACCCTAACCCTAACCCTAACCTTAATGCTAACCCTAACCTAACCGTAAGCCTTACCCTAACCCTAACCCTAACCCTAATCCTTACCCTAAACCAAACCCTAACCCTAACCTAACCCTTACCCTTTCCCTAACCCTAACCCTAAACCTAACCCTAACCCTAACATTAAACCTTACCCTTACCCTTTCGCTAACCCTAACACTAACCCTAACCTTAACCCTAACACTAACCCTAACCCTAACCCTTACCCTAACCCTAACCCTAACCCTAACCCTAAACCTAACCCTAACCCTAATCCCTAACCCTAACCCTTACCGTAACCCTAAACCTAATCCTTACCCTTACCCTAACCCTAACCCTACCTCTATCCCTAACCCTAACCCTAACCCTCACCCTTACACTAAACCTAACTCTAACCCTTAGCCAAACCCTGACCCTAAACTTAACCCTAAACTCTAGCCCTTACCCTTACCCTAACCCTAACACTAACGCTAAACTTAACCCTAACCAAATGCTAAACCTTACCCTTACCCTAACACTAACCCTTAACCTAACCCTTCCCCTTACCCTAACCCTAACCCTAACCCCTAACCCTAACCCTAACACTAACTCTAACTCTAACACTTAGTCTTACCCTAACCCTAATCCTAAACCTAACCCTAACCCTAACTCTAACGGTCAGCCTTACCCTAACCCTAACCGTAACCCTAACCCTTACCCTAACCCTAAACCCTAACCCTATCCCTGACCCTAACCCTAACCCTAACCCTAACCCTAACCCTTACCCTTACCCTAACCCTAACCCTAGCTCTAACTCTAACCCTAACCCTAAGCCTAACCCTTACCCTAAATCTAACCCTAACCCTTAGCCTAACCCTAAACCTAAACCTAAACATAACCCTAACCCTAAACCTAACCCTAACCCTTCCCCTTCCCCTAACCCTAACCCTAACCCTAACCCTTACCCTTACCCTAACCCTAACCAAAAACATAACCCTACCCTAACCCTAAACCTTACACTTACCCCAAACCTAACCGTAACCCTAACCCTGACCCCCAACCCTAACCCTAACCCTAAACCTAACCCTTAACCTTACCCTAACCCTAACCCTAACCTTAACCCTTAACCTAACACTAACCCTAACCCTAAAACTTGCCCTAAACCTAACCCTGAACCTAAACGTAACCGTAACCCTTAGCATAACCTATACCTAACCCTGAACCTAACCCTAACCCTAACCCTAACCCTAACCCTTACGTAAACCTAACCGTATCCCTAACCCTTAACCTTACCCTAACCATAACCCTAACCCTTCCCCTTCCCCTAACCCTAACCCTAACCTTAATGCTAACCCTAACCAAACCCTAACCCTTACCCTAACCCTAACGCTAACCCTAATCCTTACCCTAAACCTAACCCTAACCCTAACCCTTATACTTTCCCTAACCCTAACCCTAACCCTAACTCTAAACCTTACCCTTACCCTTACCCTGAATCTAACCCTAACCCTAACCTTAACCCTAACCCTAACCCTAACCCTAACCCTTACCCTAACCCTAACCCTAACCCTAAACCTAACCCTAACCCTAATCCCTAACCCTAACCATTACCCTAACCGCAACCCTAACCCTAACCCTAACCTATCCCTTACCCTAACCCTAACCCTTACCCTAACCCTAACCCTAACCCTTAGCCTAACCCTAAACCTAAACTTAACCCTAACCCTAACCCTAACCCTTACCCTTACCCTAACCCTAACCCTAACCCTAACACTACGCTAACCTTAACCCTAACCCTGATGCTAAACGTTACCCTTACCCTAACCCTACCCCTTAACCTAAAACTTACACTTACCTTAATCCTAATACTAACCCGTAACCCTAACCCCTAACCCTAACCCTAACCCTAACCCTAACCTTACCCTAACCCTAACTCTACCGGTCAGCCTTACCCTAATCCTAACCCTAACCCTAACACTTACCCTAACCCTAACCCTAAAACTTACCCTAACCCTAACTCTAACCCTAACCCCTAACCCTAACCCTAATCCTAACACTCAGCATAAACCTAACCCTAACCTAACCCTTACCCTAATCCTAACTCTAACCCTAAACCTAACCCTAACTCTAACCCTAACTCTAACACTTACCCTAACCCTTATCCTTACCCAACCCTAAACCTAACCCTAACCCTAACCTTAACCCTAACCCACACGCTTACCCTAACCCTAACCATAATCCAAACCCTAAACCTAACCCTAACCCTAATCCTAACCTTTACCCTTACCCTAACCCTAACCTCAAACCTAACCCTAACACTGAACGTAACCCTAACCCTTGCCCTAACCCTAGGCCTAACCCTAACCCTAACCCTAACCCTAAACCTAACCCTAACCCTAACCCTAACCTTACCCTTACCCTAAACCTAACCCTAACCCTTACCCTAACCTGAACCCTAACCCTAGCCCTAACCCCTAACTCTAACCCTAACCCTAAACCTTACCCTTACCCTAACTCTAAAACTAAACCTAACCCTAACCCCTGACCCTAACCCTAACCCTAACCTTTACCCTTACCCTAACCCTAACCCTAACCTTAACCCTAAACCTAACCCTAACCCTAACCCTTACCCTAACCCTAACCCTAAACCTAACACTAACCCTAACCCTTAACCTTAACCTAACCCTAAAGCTAACCCTAACCCTAACCCTTACACTAACCCTTACCCTACCCATAACCCTAACCCTAACCGTTACCCTTACCCTAATCCTAACCCTACCCTTACCCATACCGTAAACCTAACCCTAACCTTAAAGCTAACCCTAACCCTAACGCTAACCCTAACCCTTACCCTAACCCTAAACCTAACCCTAACCCTAACCCTAAACCTAATCCTAACCATAACCCTAACCCTAACCCTTACCCTAACCCTAAACCTTAACCTTACCTTAATCCTAACATTACCTCTATCCCTAACCCTAACCCTCACCCTAACCCTTACCCTAACCCAACCCTAACCCTTTGCCTAACCCTAACGCTAAACTTAATCTTAAACCTAACCCTAACCCTACCCCTAATCCTAACCTAACCCTAACCCTAACCCTTACCCTTACCCTAACCCTAACCCTAAACTTTACCCAAAACCTAACACTAACCCTAACCCTAAACCTTACCCTAAGCCTAAACCTAACCCCAACCCTAACTCTAAACCCTAACCCTAACCCTAACTCTAACCCTTACCCTTACCCTAACCCTAACCCTAAACTTTACCCAAAACCTAACACTAACCCTAAGCCTAACCCTTACCCTAAGCCTAACACTGAACCTAACCCTAACCCTAACCTTACCCTTACCCTAACCCTAAACCTAACACTAACCCTAAACCTAACCCCAACCCTTACCCTAAACCTAACCCTAACCCTACCCCTAAACCTAACCCTACCCCAAAACCTAACCCTAACCCTTTCCCTTTCGCTAACCCTAAGTCTAACCTTAAACCTAACCCTAAACCTAACCTTAACCCTAATCCTTACCATTACCCTAACCCTAACCCTATCCTTAACCCCAACCCTAAACCCAACCCCAACCCTAACCCTAACCCTAACACTTAGCCTAACCCTAACCCTAAACCTGACCCTAACCCTAACACACTTACCCTAACCTTAACCCTAACCCTGACCCTAACTTTTACCCTAACCCTAACCCTTAACCTAAACCTAACACTAACCCTAACCATAACCCTAACCCCTAACCCTACCCCTTACCCTAACCCTAACCCTAACCCTACACCTTACCCTTACCCTTACCATACCCCTAAGCCTACCTCTAACCCTAACCCTAACCCTAACCCTTACGCTAACCCTAACACTTACCCTTACACTAACAATAACCCTAAAGTTAACCCTAACCCTAACCCTAACCCTAACCTTAACCGTAAACCTAACCCTTACCCTTACCCTAACCCTAACCCTAACCCCTAACCCTAAACCTAACCCTAACTCTAACCCTTAGTCTTACCCTAACCATAACCCTAACCCTAACACTTACCCTAACCCTAACTCTAACCTTTAGCCTTACCCTAACCCTAAACCTCCCCTTACCCTAACCATAACCCTAATCCTTACCCTAACCATAAGCCTAACCCTAACCCCTAACGCTAACACTAACATAAACGCTCACCCTAACCCTAACCCTAACCCTAACCCTTACCCTAACCCTAACCCTAACCCTAACCCTTACCCTAACCCTAACTCTAACCCATAGCCTTACCCTAACACTAACCCTAAACCTAACCCTTACCCTAACCATAACCCTAACACTTACCCTCACCATAAGACTAACCCTAACTCCTAACCCTAACCCTAACGCTCACCATAACCCTAACCCTAACCCTAACCCTAACCCTTACCCTAACCCTAACCCTAACCCTAACCCCAAACCTAACCCTAAACCTAACCCTAACCCTAAATAAAAACCTAACCCTATCCCTAACCCTTACCTACCCTAACCCTAACCCTTACCCTTACACTTACCCTAACCCTAACCCTAACCTTAATGCTAACCCTAAACGTAACCTTTACCCTAACCCTAACCCTAACCCTAATCCATACCCTAAACCTAACCCTAACCCTAAACCTTACCCTTTCCCTAACCCTAATCCTAACCTTAACCCTAACCCTAAACCTTACCCTTACCCTTATCCTATCCCTAAAGCTAACCCTAACATTAACCCTAACCCTAACCCCTAACCCTAACCCTTACACTTACCCTAACCCTAACCCTTAGCCTAACCCTAACCCTAAACTTAACCCTAACCCTAACCCTAACCCTTACCCTTACCCTAACCCTAACCCTAAACTTAACACCAACCCTTACTCTTACCAAACCGTAAACCTAACCCTAACCCTAACCATAACCTAACCATAGGGTTATGGTTAGGGTTAGGGTAAGGGTAATGTTTATGGTTATGGTTATGATTAGGGTTAAAGTTAGGGTTAGGGTTAGGGTTAGGGTTATGTTAAGTTTAAGACTTAGGGTTAGGGTTAGGGTTAGGATGTGGTTTAGGGTTAGGGTAAGGTTTAGGGTTAGGGTTAGGGTTAGGGTTACGTTTAGGGTTAGGGTTAGGCTAAGGGTAAGGTTTAGGGTTAGGTTTAGGGTTAAGGTTACGGTTAGGGTTAGGGTTAGGGTTTGGTTAAGGGTAAGGGTAAGGTTTAGGGTTAGGGTTAGGGTTAGGGAAAGGGTAAGGGTTAGAGTTAGGGTTAGGGTTAGGGTTAGATTAAGGATTATGGTTAGGGTTAGGGTAAGGGTTAGGTTTAGGTTTAGGGTTAGCATTAAGTTTAGGGTTAGGGTTAGGGTTAAGGTAATGGTAAGGGTTAGGATTAGGCATACGGTTAGGGTTTGGGTAAGGGTTAGTGTTAGGGTTAACATTAAGGTTAGGGTTAGGGTTACGGTATGGGTAAGGGTTAAGGTTAGGATTAGGGTAAGGGTAATGGTTAGGGTTAGGGTTAGGGGTAGGGTAAGGGTTAGTGTAAGAGTTAGGGTTAGGGTTAGGTTTAGGGTTAGGTTTAGGGTTAGGGTAAGGGTAAAAGTTAGGTTTAGAGTTAGGGTCAGGGGTTAGGGTTAGGGTTAGGGTGAGTTTTAGGGTTAGGGTAAGGGTAAGGTTTAGGGTTAGGGTTAGAGTTAGGGGTTAGGGCTAGGTTTAGGGTTAGGGTTAGGGTTAGGGTTAGGGTTAGGTTTAGGGTGAGCGTTAGGGTTAGGATTAGGGTTAGGGGTTAGGGTTAGAGTTAGGGTTAGGGTAAGGTTTAGGGTTAGGGCTAGGGTAAGGGTTAGGGTTAGGGTTAGGGTTAGGGTAAGGCTGAGAGTTAGAGTTAGGGTTATGGTAAGGTTTAGGATTAGGGTTAGTGTAAGGCTAAGGTTTAGATTTAGTGTTAGGGTTAGGGTTAGGGTTAGGGGTTATGGTTAGGGTTAGAGTAAGGGTAAGGGTTAGGTTAAGGGTTAGAGTTAGGGTAAGGTTAAGGTTTAGCATTAGGGTTAGTGTTAAGGTTACGTTAGAGTTAGGGTTAGGGTTAGGGTTAGGGTTAGGCTAAGGGTAAGGGTTAGGGTTAGGGTTAGTGTTAAGTTTAGTGTTAGGGTTAGGGTTAGGGGAAGTGTTAGGGTTAGGGTTAGGGTTAGGGTTAGGGTTAGGTTTAGGGTTAGGGTTAGGATTAGGGTAATGGTTAGGGTTAGGGTTAGGTTTAGGGTGAGGGTAAGGGTTAGGGTTATGGTTAGGGGTTAAGGTTAGAGTTATGATTAGGGTAAGGGTAGGGTTAGGGTTAGGGTAAGGGTTAGGGTTAGGGTTAGGGTTAGGGTAAGGCTGACGGTTAGAGTTAGGGTTAGGGTAAGGTTTAGGATTAGGGTTAGGGTAAGGCTAAGGGTTAGAGTTAGGGTTAGGGTTAGGGTTAGGGTTAGGGGTTAGGGTTAGGGTTAGGGTTAGGGTGAGGGTAAGGGTAAGGGTACGGGTTAGGGTTAGGTTTATGTTTAGGTTTAGGTTTAGGGTAAGAGTTAGGGTTAGGGTTAGTGTTCGGTTTAGGGTTAAGTTTAAGGTTAGGGTTAAGTTTAGGGTAAGGGTTAGGATTAGGGTGAGGGTTAGGGGTTAGGGTTAGGGTTAGGTTTAGGGTTAAGATAAGGGTAAGGTTTAGAGTTAGGGTTAGGCTTAGGGGTTAGGGTTAGGGTTAGGGTTAGGGTAAGGTTTAGGGTTAGGTTTAGGGTAAGGGTAAGGTTTACGGTTAGGGTTAAGGTTAGGTTTGGGGTAGGGTTAGGTTAAGAGTAAGGGTTAGGTTTATGGTAAGGGTTAGGATTAGGGTGAGGGTTAGGGGTTAGGGTTAGGGTTAGGGTTAAGATAAGCGTAAGGTTTAGAGTTAGGTTTAGGGTTAGGGGTTTGGTTTAGGGTTAGGGTTAGGGTAACGGTTAGGGTTAGGTTTAGGGTAAGGGTAAAGGTTAGGGTTAGGGTTAGGGTTAAGTTTAGGGTTAGGATTAGGGTTAGGCTAAGGGTTAGTGTTAGGGTTAGGGTAAGGGTTAGGGTTAGGGTTAGGTATAGAATTAGGGTTAGGGTTAGGGTAAGGGTAAGGGTTAGGGTTAGGGTTAGGGTTAGTGTTAGGGTAAGGGTTAGTGTTAGGGTAAGGGTTAGGTTGAATGTTAGGGTTAGCATTAAGGTTAGGGTTAGGGTTAGGGTTAGGGTTAGGTTTATGGTAAGGAGTCGGGTTAGGTTTAGGGTTAGGGTAAGGGTTAGGGTTAGCGTTAGGATTAGGGTTAGCATTAAGGTTAGGGTTAGGGTTAGGGTAAGGGTAAGGGTTAGGGTTAGGTTTAGCCTTAGGTTAGGTTTTGGGTAAGGGTTAGGGTTAGGGTTAGTGTTTGGTTTAGGGGTAAGTTTAGGGTTAGGGTTAGGTTTAGGGTAAGGGTTCGGATTAGATGAGGGTTAGGGGTTAGGGTTAGGGTTAGGGTTAGGGTTAGGGTTAGGGTTAAAATAACGGTAAGGTTTAGAGTTAGGGTTAGGGTTAGGGGTTAGGGTTAGGGTTAGGGTTAGGGTAAGGATTAGGGTTAGGGTTAGGGTTAGGGTATGGGTTAGGGTAAGTATTAGGGTTAGGGTTAGGGTTAGGGTAAGGGTTAGGGTTAGGGTTAGGGTTAGCATTAAGGTGGGTTAGGGTTAGGGTAAGGGTATGGGTTAGGGTTAGGGTTAGGGTTAGGTTTCAGTAAGGGTTAGGGATAGGGTTAGGGTTAGAGTTAGCGTTAGGTTTAGGTTTAGGGTTAGGTTTAGGTTTTGGATTAGGGTTAGGGTTACGGTTAGGGTAAGGGTTAGGGTTAGGGTTAGGGTTATGGTTAGGGTAAGGGTTAGGTTTAGGGTTAGGGTTAGGATAAGGCTTAAGGTTAGAGTTAGGGTTAGGGTAAGGGTTAGGGTTAGGGTTAGGGTTAGGGTAAGACTAAGGGTTGGAGTTAGCATTAGGGTTAGTGTTAGGGTTTAGGGTTAGGCTTAGGGTTAGGGTAAGGGTAAGTGTTAGCTTTAGGGTCAAGGTTAGGGTAAGGGTAAGGGTTAGGGTTAGGGTTAGAGTTAGGGTTAAGGTTAGGGTTACTGTTAGGGTTAGTGTTAGGGGTAGGTTAAGGGTAAGTGTTAGGGTTAGGGTTAAGGTTAGGGTTAGGGTTAGGGTTATGCTAAGGGTTAGGGTTAGCTTAAGGTTTAGGGTTAGGGTTAGGTTAGGGTTAGGGTAAAGATTAGGGTTAGGTTTAGGGTTAGATTTAGCGTAAGGGTAAGGGTTAGGATTAGGCATAGGGTTAGGATTAGGTTTAGGGTTAGGGTTAGGGTAAGGGTAAGGTTTATGTTTATGGTTAGGCTTAGGGTTAGGGTTATGGTAAGTTTAAGACTTAGGGTTAGGGTTAGGGTTAGGGTGTGGTTTAGGGTTAGGGTAAGGTTTAGGGTTAGGGTTAGGGTTAGGTTTAGGGTTAGGGTTAGGGTAAGGGTAAGGTTTAGGTTTAGGTTTAGGGTTAAGGTTAGGGTTAGGGTTAGGGTTAAGTTTAGGGTTAGGGTTAGGGTAAGGGTAAGGTTTAGGTTTAGGTTTAGGGTTAAGGTTAGGGTTAGGGTTAGGGTTAGGGTTAGTGTAAGGGTAAGGTTTAGGGTTAGGGTTAGGGTTAGGGAAAGGGTAAGGGTTAGAGTTAGGGTTAGGGTTAGGGTTAGATTAAGGATTATGGTTAGGGTTAGGGATAGGGTTAGCATTAAGTTTAGGGTTAGGGTTAGGGTTAAGGTAAGGGTAAGGGTTAGGATTGGGGATACGGTTAGGGTTCGGGTAAGGGTTAGGTTAGGGTTAGGTTTAGGGTGAGGTTTAGGATAAGGGTAAGGGTTAGGGTGAGGGTTAGGGTTAGAGGTAGGCTTAGGGTTAGTGTAAGGGTAAGGGTAAGGTTTAATGTTAGGGTTAGGGTTAGGGTAAGTGGTAGGGTTAGCGGTTAGGGTTAGGGTTAGGGTTAGGTTTAGGGTAAGGGTTAGGGTTAGCGTTAGGGTTAGGGTAAAAGTTAGGGTTAGGATTAGGGTTTGGGTTAGTGTAAGGGTAAGTGTTAGGGTTAGGGTTAGGGTTAGGGTTAGGGTTGGGTTTAGGGTTGGGGTTAAGGTTAGGGTTAGGGTTAGGGTAATGGTAAGGGTTAGGGTTAGGGTTAGGGTTAGGTTAAAGTTTAGACTTAGGGTAAGGGTAAGGGATAAGGTTAGGCTTAGGGTTAGCGTAAAGGTTAGGGTTAGGTTTAGGGTTAGGGTTAGGGGTAGGTTTAGGGTTAGGGTTAGGGTAAGGTTTAGGGTTAGGGTTACGGGTTAGGGGTAGGGTTAGGGTTAGGGTAAGGGTTAGGGGTAGGTTTAGGATTAGGTTTAGTGTTAGAGTTACGGTTAGGCTTAGTGTTAGGTTTTGGGTAAAGTTTAGGGTTAGGGTTAGGGTTACGGTTAGGGTAAGGGTTAGGGTTAGGGTTAGGGTTAGGGTTAGAGGTAGGGTTAGGGTTAGAGTAAGGTTAAGTTGTACCTTAGAGTAAGGTTAACGCTAATCTTTACCCTAACCCTAACCCTAACACTAACCCCTAACCCTAACCCTTACCCTAACCCTAACCCTAACCCTAAACCTTACCCTTACCCTAACCCTAACCCTACCTCTAAACCTAACCCTAACCCAAAACCTAACCCTAACCATTAGCCTAACCCTAACCCTAAACCTAACTCTAACGCTAACCTTAACCCTAATCCTAATGCTAAACCTTACCCTTACGCTAACCCTAACCCTTACACATACCCAAACCCTAACCCTAACCCCTAACCTTAACCCTAAACCTAACCCTAAATCTAACCCTTAGCCTTAACCTAACCCTAATCCTAAACCTCTAACCGTCACCCTTACTGTAACCCTAACCCAACCCTAACCCTTACCCTTACCCTAACCCTAACCGTAACCCTTACCCTTCCCCTAACCCTAACGCCAAACCTAACTGTAACCCTAACCCCAATCCTAACGCTTACCCTAACCCTAACCCTTACCCTTACCCTAACCCTAATCCTAAACCTTACCCTAATCCTAACTCTAACCGTCAGCCTTACCCTAACCCTAACCCTAACCCTAACCCTTACCCTAACCCTAACCCTAACCTTACCCTAATCCTAACTCTAACCTTAACCCCTAACCATAACCCTAACCCTAACCCTTACCCTAATCCTAACCCTAACCCTAAACCTAACCCTAACCATAACCCTAACCCTAACCCTAACCCTAACACTTACCCTAACTCTAATCCTTACCCTAACCCTAACCCTAACCCTAACCTTAATCCTAACCCTTATCCTTACCCTAACCCTAACCCTAATCCATAGACTAAACCTAACCCTAACCCTAATCATAACCCTTATCCTTACTCTAACCCTAACCTCAAACCTAACCAGAACCCTAACCCTAACACTAACCCTAACCCTTGCCCTAACCCTAACCCTAGCCCTGACCCCTAACTCAAAACCTAACCCTAAACTTTACCCGTACCCTAACCCTAAAACTCACCCTAACCCTAACCCTAACCCCTGACCCTAACCCTATCCCTAACCTTTACCCTTACCCTAACCCTAACCCTAAACTTAACCCTAAACATAACCCTAACCCTTACCCTAACACGTACCCTTACCCTAACCCTAAACCTAACCCTTACCCTACCATAACCCTAACGCTTACCAAAACCATAAGCCTATCCCTAACCCCTAACCCTAACCCTAACCCTAACGCTCACCTTAAACCTAACCCTAACCCTAACCCGAACCCTAACCCCTAACCCTAACCCTTACACTTATCCTAACCCTAACCCTAACCCTATCCCCAAACCTAAACCTAACCCTAAACCTTACCCTTAACCTAACCCTAACCCTAACCCTACATCTTAACCTAAACCTATTCCTAACCCTAAACCTTACCCTTCCCTTACCCTAACCCTAACCCTACCTCTAACCCTAAACCTAACCCTAACCCTAACCCTAACCCTTACCCTTACCCTAACCCTAACTTTAAACCTAACCCTGGCTCTAACTCTAACCCTTACCCTTACCCTAACTCTAACGCTAACCCTAACCCTTACCCTTACCCTAACCCTAACCCTAACTTTAACCCCAACCCTAAACCCAAACCTAACACTAACCCTAACCCTAACGCTTAGCCTACCCTAAACCTAACCCTAACCCTAACCCGAACACTTAACCTTAACCCAACCCTAACCCCAACCCTAATCCTAACTTTCACCCTAAACCTAACCCTAACCCTAAACCTTACCCTAAACCTAACCCTAAACCTAACCCTAACCACCAACCCTACCCCTTATCCTAACCCTAACCCTAACCCTAAACCTTACCCTTACCCTTACCCTAACCCTAACCCTAACCCTACCTCTAACCCTAACCCCAACCCTAAACCTAACCCTAGCCCTAAACCTAACCTTAACCCTAACCCCAACACTTACCCTTACCCTAACTCTAACCCTAACACTACACCTAACCTTAACCCTAACCCTAACCCTTACCCTTACCCTAACCTTAACCCTAAACCTAACTGTTACCCTTACCCTAACCCTAACCCTAACCCAAACCTACCCTAACCCTATCCCAAACCCTAACCCTAACCATAAACCTAACTCTAAACCTAACCCTTACCCTAAACCTAACCCTTACTTTTACACTAAACCTAACCCTAACCCTTACCCTAACCCTAACCCTAACCCTAAACCTTACCCTTAACTTAACCATAACCCTAAACTTAAACCTAACCCTACCCCTAACCCTAACCCTTACCCTTACCCTAAACCTAAACTTAACCATAACCCTAACACTAACCCTAAACTTAACCCTAACCCTAACCCTAACCCTAACCCTTACACTTACCCTAACCCTAAACTTAAACCTAACACTGACCCTTACTATAACCCTTACCCTTACCCTAACTATAACCCTAACCCTAACCCTTCCCCTTACCCTAACCCTAACCTTAACCTTAATGTAAACCCTAATCCTAAACCTAACACTTACCCTAACCCTAACCCTAACCCTTACCCTTTATTCACCCTAAAACTAACCCTAACCGTAACCCTAAACCTTACCCTTACCCTTACCCTATCCCTAACCCTAACCCTAACCCTAACCTTAACCCTAACCCTAAACCTAACCCTAACCCTAACAATAAACCTAACCCTAACCCTAACCCTAACCCTACCCCTAACCCTAACAATAAACCTAACCCTAACCCTACCCCTAACACTAACCCTAACCCTAACCCTAACCCTAACGTTAACCCTAACCCTAACCTTAAACCTAACCCTAACCCTAACCCTAACCCTTACCCTTACCCTAACCCTAACCCTAAACCTAACCCTAATCCTAACCCTAACCCTAACCCTAACCCCTAACCTTACCCCTAACCCTACCCCTAACTCTACGCTAACCCTACCCCTATCGCTACCCCTAACCCTAACCCTAACCCTAACCCTAATCCTAACCCTACTCCTACCCCTAAATCTAACCCTATCCCTAACCGAAACCCTAAGCCTAACGCTGCTCCTAACCCTACCCCTAACCCTACCCCTAACCCTACCCCAAAGCTACCCCTAGCCCTAACCCTAAACCTAACCATAACCCTACCCCTGACCCTAACCCAACCACTAACCGTAAAGCTAACCCTAACTGTAACCCTAACCCTAAACATAACCCTAACCCAAACCCTACACCTACCCCTACCCCTAACCCTAACCCTACCCCTAACCCTACACCTAACCCTACCCCTAACGCTACCCCTAACCCTAACCCTACCCCTAACCCTAACCCTAATCGCAAACCAAACCCTACTCCTAACCTTACACCTAACCCTAACCCTACCCCTAACCGTAACCCTAAACCTAACCCTAACCCTAACCCTACCCCTAACCGTAACCCTAACCCTAATTTTAACCCTACCCCTACCCTACCCCTACCCCTACCCCTACCCCTAACCCTAACCCTACACCTAACCTTAACTCCAACACTAACCCTAACCGTAACCCTGACCCTAATCCTACCCCTAACCCTAACCCTAACCCAATCCTTACCCTAAAGCTACCCCTAAACCTAACCCTAACCCTAACCCTACCCGTAACGCTAACCCTAACCCTAACCCTAACCCTACCCCTAACCGTAACCCTAACCCTTACTCTAATCCTACCCCTAACCATAGCCCTAACCCTAAATCTAACCCTACCCCTATAGCTACCCCTAACAAAAATCCTAACACTAACCCTTCCAGTAACCCGACACCTAACCGTAACCCTAACCCTAATCCTAACCCTACCACTACCCCTACCCATACACCTAACCCTAAGTCTACCCCTATCCCTAACCCAAACCCTAACTCTGACCCTACCCCTAAACTTACCCCTACCCCTACCCCTAACCCTAATCTAAACCTAACCCTACCTCTACCCTTAGCTCTACCCCTAACACTAAACCTAACCCTACCCATATCCCTAACCCTAACCCTAAACCTACCCCTAACCCTAACACTAAACCTAACCCTAACCCTAACCCTATCCCTAACCCCAACCCTAACCCTAACCCTAACCCTACCCTACCCATACCCCTAACCCTAAACCTAACCCTAAACCAAACCCTACCCCTAAACCTACCCCTACCACTACCCCTACCCCTAACCCTAACCCTAACCTAACCTTAACCCTACCCCTACCCCTAGCTCTACCCATACCACTAACCCTACCCCTACCCCTACCCCTAATCCTAACCCTAAACCAACCCTGACCCTAACCCTAACGCTAACCCTACCCCTAATCCTAACCCTAACCCTAACCCTAGACCTAACCCTAACGCTAACCCTAACCCTAACCATAAGGCTAACCCTAACCCTAACGCTAACCTTAACCCTAACCCTAACCCTAACCCTACCCGTAACCCTAACCCTAACCCTAAACCTAACCCTACCCCTAACCGTAACCCTAACCCTAACCCTACCCCTACCCCTAAACCTAACCCTAACCCTACCCCTAACTCTAACAATAAACCTAACCCTAACCCTACCCCTAACACTAACCCTAACCCTAACCCTAACCCTAACGTTAACCCTAACCCTAACCTTAAACCTAACCCTAACCCTAACCCTAACCCTTACCCTTACCCTAACCCTAACCCTAAACCTAACCCTAATCCTAACCCTAACCCTAACCCTAACCCCTAACCTTACCCCTAACCCTACCCCTAACTCTACGCTAACCCTACCCCTATCGCTACCCCTAACCCTAACCCTAACCCTAACCCTAATCCTAACCCTACTCCTACCCCTAAATCTAACCCTATCCCTAACCGAAACCCTAAGCCTAACGCTGCTCCTAACCCTACCCCTAACCCTACCCCTAACCCTACCCCAAAGCTACCCCTAGCCCTAACCCTAAACCTAACCATAACCCTACCCCTGACCCTAACCCAACCACTAACCGTAAAGCTAACCCTAACTGTAACCCTAACCCTAAACATAACCCTAACCCAAACCCTACACCTACCCCTACCCCTAACCCTAACCCTACCCCTAACCCTACACCTAACCCTACCCCTAACGCTACCCCTAACCCTAACCCTACCCCTAACCATAACACTAACCCTACCCCTACCCCTAACTCTAACCCATAACCCTAACTCAACCCCTCACCATACCCCTAAGCCTAAACCTAACCCTACCCCTACCCCTACCCCTAACCCTGACCCTAACAATACACCAACCCCTATCCCTAACCCTACCCCTAAACCTAACCCTAAACCTAACCCTAACACAAACCG
>JANJXV010000068.1:3035000-3052500 GCA_024803745.1 Megascapheus bottae | reverse complement strand
CCCCTAACCATAACCCTAACCATAACCCTACCCATAACCCTAAACCTACCCCTACCCCTAACCCTAAACCTAACCCTAAACCTAACCCTACCCCTACCCCTAACCATAACCCTAACCCTAACACTACACCTACCCCAAATCCGAACCCTAACTCTAACCCTAACCCTACCCCTACCCCTACCCTTACCGCTACCCCTACCTCTAACCCTAACCTACCGCTACCCCTAGCCCTACCCCTAACCCTAACATTACCCCTAACCCTAACCCTAACCATAACCGTAACTCAACCCTTAAACCTAACCCTAAACATAACCCTAACCCTACCCCTACCCCTACCCCTACCCCTAACCCTACCCCTACTCCTACCCTTAACCCTAACCCTAACCACAAACCTAACCCTTACCCAAACCCTGCCCCTACCCCTAACCCTAACCGTAACCCTACCCCTAACCCTACCCTAACCCTACCCCTAACGCTACCCCTAACCCTAACGCTTCCCTTAACCCTAATCCTAACCCTACTCCTATCCCTAACTCTAACCCTATCCCTAACCGAAAGCCTAAGCCTAAATCTACCCCTAACCCTACCATTACCCTACCCCAAAGCTACTCCTAACCCTAACCCTAACCTTAACCCTAACCCTAACTCTACCCGTAAACCTAACCCTAACCCTAACACTACACCTAAAGCTACCCCTAACCCTAACCCTAACCCTCTCCCTAACCCTAACCCTAACCCTCTCCTTAACACTACCCGTAACCCTACCCCTAACCCTACCTCTAACCCTAACCCTAACCCTATCCCTACCCCTAACGGTAACCATACCCCTAAGCCTAACCCGACACCTAACCCTACCCTTAACCCTAACCCCAACCCTAACTCTACCCCTACCCCTAACCCAAGCCCTCGCCCTAAACCTAACCCTAACCCTAGCGCTAGCGCTAACCCTAACCCTACCCCTACCCCTAACCCTACCCCTATCCCTACCCCTAAACCTAACCCTAACCCTAGCCGTACCCCTAACCCTAAACCTAACCCTAAACCTAACCCTACCCCCATCCCTATCCCTACCCCTACCCCTATCACTACCCCTACTACTAACCATAAACCTAACCCTAACCCTACCCCTAACCCTAAACCTACCGCTACCCCTAACCCTAACCCTACCCCTACCCCTAACCATAACCCTAACCCTAACCCTAACCCTACCCTTAACCCTAACCCTAAATCTAACCCTACCCCTAACCCTACCCCTACCCCTACCCCTACCCCTGACCCTAACCATAACCCTACCCCTACTCCTACCCCTACCCCTAACCATACCCCTAACCCTAACCGTACCCCTACCCCTAACGCTAACCCTACCCATAACCGTAACTCAACCCCTAAACCTAACCCTAAACATAACCCTAACCCTACCCTTACCCGTACCCCTAACCCTAACCCTAACCCTACCCCTACCCCTACCACTACCCCAACCCCTACCATTAACCCTAACCCTAAACCTAACCCTTACCCAAACCCTGCCCCTACCCCTAACCCTACCCTAACCCTACCCCTAACGCTACCTCTAAACCTAACCCTACCCTTAACCCTAATCCTAAGCCTACTCCTACCCCTAATTCTAACCCTATCCCTAACTGAAACCCTAAGCCTAACCCTACCCCTAACCCTACCCCTAACCCTACCCCAAAGCTACCCCTAACCCTAACCCTAAACTTAACCATAACCTACCCCTGACCCTAACCCTACCCCTAACCGTAACGCTAACCCTAACTCTAACCCTAACCCTAAACATAAACCTAACCGAAACCTTACCCCTACCCCTACCCCTACCCCTACCCCTACCCCTAACCCTACCCCTAACCCTACACCTAACCCTACCCCTAACGCTACCCCTAACCCTAACCCTACCCCTAACCATAACATTACTCCTATCCCTACCCCTAAGTCTAACCCATAACCCTAACTCAACCCCTCACCCTACCCCTAAACCTAAACCTAACCATACCCCTACCCCTAACCCTAACCCTAACCCTGACCCTAACAATACACCAACCCCTATCCCGACCCCTACCTCTAACCCTAACCCTAAACCTAACCCAAACCCAAACCGTACCCTTACCCCTAACCTTAACAATAACCCTACCTCTAACCCTACCCCTAACACTACCCCTAACCCTAAACCTACCCCTAACCCTAACCCTAACTCTAACCCAAACCCTAACCGAAACCCTAACCCTAACCCTACCCCTAACCCTACCCCTACCCCTAAACCTAACCCTACCCCTAAAGCTACCCCTAACCCTAACCCTAAAGCTAACCCTAACCCTACCCCTACACTTACCCCTACCCCTACCCCTACCCCTAACCCTAACCATAACCCTAATCCTACCCCTTCCTCTAACCCGAACCCTAACTCTAACCCTACCCGTACCCCTACCCCTACCCCTAACTCTAACCCTAACCCTAACCCTACCCATACCCCTACCCCTAGCCCTACTCCTACCCCTAACCCTACCCCTATCCCTAAACCTAACCCTAACCCCACCCCTACCCCTACCCCTAGCACTTCCCCAAACCCTAAACCTACCCCTAACCCTACCCCTACCCCTAACCCTAACCCCAATCCTAACCCTACCCCTAACCCTACCCCTAACACTACCATTAACCCTAAAACTACCCCTAAGCCTAACCCTAACTCTAACCCAAACCCTAACCAAAACTCTACCCCTAACCCTACCCCTAACCCTAACCCTAACCCCACCCCTAACGCTACCCCTAACAGTAACCCTAACCCTACCCCTACCCCTACCCCTAACACTAACCCTAACCCTACCCCTACACTTACGCCTACCCCTAACACTAACCCTAAACCTAACCCTAATCCTACCCCCACCCCTAACCCGAACACTAACTCTAACCCTACCCCTAACCCTACCCCTTCCCCTACCCTACCCCTAAACCTAACCCTAACCCTAACCCTAACCCTACCACTAACCCTGGCCCTACCACTACCCCTAACCCTACCACTATCCCTAACCCTAACAATACCCCTAACCCTTCCCCTAGCACTTAGCCTAAACCTAACCCTACCCCTAACCTACCCCTAACTCTAACCCTAACCCTAACCCTACCACTAACCCTACACATAATCCTAACTCAACCCCTAACCCTAACCCTAACCCTAACCCTACCCCTACCCCTACCCCACCACTAACCCTAACCCTAAACCTAACCCTAACCCAAACCCTACCCCTACCCCTAACCATAACCGTAACCCTACCCCTAACCCTACCCCTAACCATACCCCTAACGATACCCCTAACCCTAGCCCTAACCCTAACCCTAAACCTAACCCTAGCCCTACACCTAACTCTAACCCTAACCCTAACCGAAACCCTAACCATAACATTACCCCTAACCCTACCCCTAACTCTAACGCTACCCCTAAAGCTAGCCCTAACCCTAACCCTAAACATAACGATACCCCTAACCCTACCCCTACCCCTAACCCTAACCCTAAACCTAACACTACCCCTAAACATTACCCTAACCCTAACTTTAACACTACCCCTACTCTACCCCTACCCCTAACCCTAACCCACACCCTAACCCTACACCTAACATTAACTCTAACACTAAACCGAACCGTAACCCTAACCCTAACCCTACTCCTAACCCTACTCCTAACCCTAACCCAAACCTTACCCTAAAGCTACCCCTAACCCTAACCCTAACACTAACCCTACCCGGAACCCTAACCCTAACCCTAAACCTAACCCTACCCCTAACTGTAACCCTAAACCTAACCCTAACCCTACCCCTAAACATAGCCCAAACCCTAACCCTAACCCTACCCCTAAAGCTACCCCTAACCCTAACCCTAACCCTAACCAAAACTTAACCCTAGCGCTAGCCCTAACCCTAACCCTAACCCTAACACTACCCCTACCCCTACCCCTACCCCTAACCCTAACACTAACCCTAACCCTATCCCTACCCCTACCCCTACCCCTAAACCTAACCCTACCCCCAACCCTAAACCTACCCCTACCCCTACCACTACTCCTACCCCTAACTCTAACCCTAACCCTAACTCTACCACTAACCCTAACCCTACTCCTACCCCTAACCCTAAACCAAACCCTAAACCTATCCCTACCCTTAACCATAACCCTACCCCTAACCCTACCCCTAACACTACCATTAACCCTAAAAATACCCCTAAGCCTAACCCTAACTCTAACCCAAACCCTAACCAAAACTCTACCCCTAACCCTACCCCTAACCCTAACCCTAACCCCACCCCTAACGCTACCCCTAACCCTAACCCTACCCCTACCCCTACCCCTAACACTAACCCTAAGCCTACCCCTACACTTACGCCTACCCCTAACCCTAACCCTAAACCTAACCCTAATCCTACCCCCACCCCTAACCCGAACACTAACTCTAACCCTACCTCTAACCCTACCCCTAACTCTAACCCTACCCCTGAAGCTAGCCCTAACCCTAACCCTAACCATAACGATACCCCTAACCCTAAACCTAACCCTACCCGTAACGCTAACCCTAACCATAACCCTAACCCTAACCCTGCCCCTAACCCTAACCCTAACCTTACACCTAATCCTAACCCTAACCCTACCCCTAACCCTAACCCAAACCCCAAACCAAACCCTACTCCTAAACCTACCCCTACCCCTAACCCTACCCCAAACCCTATTCCTAACCCTAACCCTACCCCTAAACCTAACCCTAAACCTAACCCTAACCCTACCCCTAACCCTAACCCTAACCATAATCCTAACCCTAACCCTACCCCTAACCCTAACCCAAACCCTAACCCTAACCCTACCCCTAAACCTAACCCTAACCCTACCCCTAAACCTAACCCTAACCCCAAACCAAACCCTAGTCCTAACCCTACCCCTAACCCTACCCCTAACCCTAACCCTAAACCTAACATTACCCCTAACCATTACCCTAACCCTAACTTTAACACTACCCCAACTCTACCCCTACCCCTAACCCTACCCACACCCTAACCCTACACCTAACCTTAACTATAACACTAAACCTAACCGTAACCCTAACCCTTACCCTACCCCTAAACCTACTCCTAACCCTAACCCAAACGTTACCCTAAAGCTACCCCTAACCCTAACCCTAACCCTAACCCTACCCGTAACCCTAACCCTAACCCTAAACCTAACCCTACCCCTAACCGTAACCCTAAACCTAACCCTAACCCTACCCCTAACCATAGCCCAAACCCTAACATTAACCCTACCCCTAAATCTACCCCTAACCCTAACCCTAACCCTAACCTAAACCTAACCCTAGCGCTAGCCCTAACCCTAACCCTAACCCTAACACTACCCCTACCCCAACCCCAACCCCTACCCCTAACCCTAACACTAACCCTAACCCTATCCCTACCCCTACCCCTAACCCTAAACCTAACCCTACCCCCAACCCTAAACCTACCCCTACCCCTACCACTACTCCTACCCCTAACTCTAACCCTAACCCTAACTCTACCACTAACCCTAACCCTACTCCTACCCCTAACCCTAAACCAAACCCTAACCCTATCCCTACCCTTAACCATAACCCTAACCCTAACCCTACCCTACCCCTAACCTGAACCCTAACTCTAACCCTACCCCTAACCCTACCCCTACCCCTAACCCTATCCCTACCCCTAACCCTAACCCTAACCCTACCCCTACCCCTACCCCTACCCCTACGCCTAACCCTAACCCTACCCCTACCCCTAACCCTAACCCTACCCATCACCCTAGCTCAACCCCTAACCCTAACTGTAAACATAACCCTAACTCTCCCCCTACCCCTACCCCTAACCCTAAGCCTAACCCTACACCTACCCCTACCCCTACCCCTAACCCTATCCCTAACCCTAAACCTAAACCTTACCCAAACCCTACCCCTACCCCTAACCCTAACTGTAAC
This sequence comes from Megascapheus bottae, assembly GCA_024803745.1. Lineage (NCBI taxonomy): Eukaryota > Metazoa > Chordata > Mammalia > Rodentia > Geomyidae > Megascapheus > Megascapheus bottae. Next base: position 3,046,521 of record JANJXV010000068.1, on the reverse strand, counting down.
CCTACCCCTAAGCCTACCCCTAAGCCTACCCCTAATGCTACCCCTAACCCTAACGCTACCCCTAACCCTAATCCTAACCCTACTCCAACCCCTAACTCTAACCCTAACGCTAACCGAAACCCTAATCCTAACCCTATCCCTAACCCTACCCCTACCCCTACCCTAACCCTAACCTTACCCCTAAATCTACCCCTAACCCTAAACCTAACCAGAACGCTATCCCTAACCCAACCTCTACCCCTAACCGTAACCTTAACCCTAACTCTAACCCTAACACTAAACATAACCCTAACCCAAACCCTACCACTAACCCTACCCCTACCCCTAACGCTACCCCTAACCCTAACCCTAACCCTACCTCTAACCCTAAGCCTACCCCTACCCCTAACTCTAACCCATAACCCTAACTCAACCCCTCACCCTAACCCTAAAACTAACCCTAACCCTATCCCTACCCCTACCCCTACCCCTACCCCTAACCCTACCATAACCCTACCCCTAACACTACCCTTAACCCTAACTCTACCACTAACCCTAACCCTAACTCTACCCGAAACCCTAACCGAAACCCTAAACCTAAACCTTACCCAAACCCTACCCCTACCCCTAACCCTAACTGTAACCCTACCCCTAACCCTACCTCTAAGTCTACCCCTAACGCTACCCCTAACCATAACCCTAACCCTAACCCTAATCCTAACCCTACTCCAACCCCTAACTCTAACCCTAACGCTAACCGAAACCCTAATCCTAACCCTATCCCTAACCCTACCCCTACCCCTAACCCTAACCTTACCCCTAAATCTACCCCTAACCCTAACCCTAACCCTACCTCTAACCCTAAGCCTACCCCTACCCCTAACTCTAACCCATAACCCTAACTCAACCCCTCACCCTAACCCTAAACCTAACCCTAACCCTATCCCTACCCCTACCCTACCCCTACCCCTACCCCTACCCCTACCCTAACCCTACCCCTAACACTACCGCTAACCCTAACTCTACCACTAACCCTAACCCTAACTCTACCCGAAACCCTAACCGAAACCCTAAACCTAACCCTACCTCTAACCCTACCCCTAACCCATAACCCTAACTCAACCCCTATCCCTAACCCTAAACATAACCCTAACCCTACCCCTACCTCTACCCCTAACCCTAACCCTAACCATACCCCTACCCCTACCCCTACCCCTACTCCTAACCCTAACCCAAACCCTAAACCTAACCCTAACCCAAACCCTACCCCTACACCCAACCCTAACCGTAACCATACCCCTAAACCTACCCCTAACCCTACCCCTAACGCTAGCCCTAACACTAATCCTACCCCTAAACATAACAATAACCCTAACCCCTACCCCTAACTCTAACCCCAACCCTAACCGAAATCCTAAGCCTAACCCTACCCCTAACCCTACCCCTAACCCTACCCCTAACCCTACCCCAAAGCTACCCCTAACCCTAACCCTAAACCTAACCATAACCCTACCCCTAACCCTAACCCTACCCCTAACCGTAACGCTAACCCTAACTCTAACCCTAACCCTAAACATAACCCTAACCCAAACACTACCCATACCCCTACCCCTACCCCTACCCCTAACCCTAACCCTACCCCTAACCCTACCCCTAACGCTACCCCTAACTCTAACCCTACTCCTAACCATAACACTAACCCTACCCCTACCCCTAACTCTAACCCATAACCTTAACTCAACCCCTCACCCTACCCCTAAACCTAACCTTAAACCTACCCCTATCCCTACCCCTAACTCTAACCCTGACCCTAACAACACACCAACCCCTATCCCTACCCCTACCCCTAATCGTAACCCTAAACCTAACCCTAACCCAAACCGTACACTAACCCCTAACCCTAACAATAACCCTACCTCTAACCCTACCCTAACCCTACCCCTAACACTACCATTAACCCTAACCCTACCCCTAACCGTAACTCTAACCCAAACTCTAACCAAAACTCTACCCCTAACCCTACCCCTAACCCTAACCCTAACCCCACCCCTAACGCTACCCCTAACCCTAACCCTAACCCTACCCCTACCCCTACCCCTAACACTAACCCTAACCCTACCCCTACACTTACGCCTAACCCTACCCCTAACCCTAAACCTAACCCTAATCCTACCCCTACCCCTAGACCGAACCCTAACTCTAACCCTACCCCTAACCCTAAACTTAACCCTACCCCTACCCCTACCCCTAACTCTAACCCTAACCCTAACCCTACCCCTAACCCTAGCCCTACCACTACCCCTAACCCTACCACTATCCCTAACCCTAACAATATCCCTAACCCTTCCCCTAGCACTTCCCCTAAACCTAACCCTACCCCTAACTCTAACCCTAACCCTACCCCTAACCCTACACATAACCCTAACTCAACCCCTAACCCTAACACTAACCCTAACCCTACCCCTACCCCTACCCCACCCCTAACCCTAACCCTAAACCTAACCCTAACCCAAACCCTACCCCTACAGCTAACCATAACCGTAACCCTATCCCTAACCCTACCCCTAAGCATACCCCTAACGATAACCCTAACCCTAGCCCTAACCCTAACCCTAAACCTAACCCTAGCCCTACACCTAACTCTAACCCTAACCCTAAACAAAACCCTAACCATAACCCTACCCCTAAACCTACCCCTAACTCTAACCCTACCCCTGAAGCTAGCCCTAACCCTAACCCTAACCATAACGATACCCCTAACCCTAACCCTAACCCTACCCGTAACGCTAAACCTAACCATAACCCTAACCCTAACCCTGCACCTAATCCTAACCCTAACCTTACCCCTAACCCTACCCCTAACCCTAACCCCAACCCCAAACCAAACCCTACTCCTAAACCTACCCCTACCCCTAACCCTACCCCAAACCCTAATCCTAACCCTAACCCTACCCCTAACCCTAACCCTAAACCTAACCCTAACCCTACCCCTAACCCTAACCCTAACCATAATCCTAACCCTAACCCTACCCCTAACCCTAACCCTAACCCTACCCCTAAACCTAACCCTAACCCTACCCCTAAACCTAACCCTAACCCCAAACCAAACCCTAGTCCTAACCCTACCCCTAACCCTACCCCTAACCCTAACCCTAAACCTAACACTACCCCTAACCATTACCCTAACCCTAACTTTAACACGACCCCTACTCTACCCCTACCCCTAACCCTAACCCACACCCTAACCCTACACCTAACCTTAACTCTAACACTAACCCTAACCGTAACCCTAACCCTAACCCTACCACTAACCCTACTCTTAACCCTAACCCAAACCTTACCCTAAAGCTACCCCTAACCCTAATCCTAACCCTAACCCTAACCCTAACCCTAACCCTAACCCTAAACCTAGCCCTAGCCCTACACCTAACTCTAACCCTAACCCTAACTGAAACCCTAACCATTACCCTACCCCTAACCCTACCCCTAACTCTAACCCTACCCCTGAAGCTAGCCCTAACCCTAACCCTAACCATAACGATACCCCTAACCCTAACCCTAACCCTACCCGTAACGCTAAACCTAACCATAACCCTAACCCTAACCCTGCCCCTAACCCTAACCCTAACCTCACCCCTAACCCTACCCCTAACCCTACCCCTAACCCTAACCCCAACCCCAAACCAAATCCTACTCCTAAACCTACCCCTACCCCTAACCCTACCCCAAACCCTAATCCTAACCCTAACACTACCCCTAACCCTAACCCTAAACCTAACCCTAACCCTACCCCTAACCCTAACCCTAACCATAATCCTAACCCTAACCCTACCCCTAACCCTAACCCTAACCCTACCCCTAAACCTAACCCTAACCCTAACCCTAAACCTAACCCTAACCCCAAACCAAACTCTAGTCCTAACCCTACCCCTAACCCTACCCCTAACCCTGACCCTAAACCTAACACTACCCCTAACCATTACCCTAACCCTAACTTTAACACGACCCCTACTCTACCCCTACCCCTAACCCTAACCCACACCCTAACCCTACACCTAACCTTAACTCTAACACTAACCCTAACCGTAACCCTAACCCTAACCCTACAGCTAACCATAACCGTAACCCTATCCCTAACCCTACCCCTAAGCATACTCCTAACGATACCCCTAACCCTAGCCCTAACCCTAACTCTAAACCTAACCCTAGCCCTACACCTAACTCTAACCCTAACCCTAACCGAAACCCTAACCATAACCCTACCCCTAACCCTACCCCTAACTCTAACCCTACCCCTGAAGCTAGCCCTAACCCTAACCCTAACCATAACGATACCCCTAACCCTAACCCTAACCCTACCCGTAACGCTAAACCTAACCATAACCCTAACCCTAACCCTGCCCCTAATGCTAACCCTAACCTTACCCCTAACCCTACCCCTAACCCTAACCCCAACCCCAAACAAACCCTACTCCTAAACCTACCCCTACCCCTAACCCTACCCCAAACCCTAATACTAACCCTAACCCTACCCCTAACCCTAACCCTAAACCTAACCCTAACCCTACCCCTAACCCTAACCCTAACCATAATCCTAACTCTAACCCTACCCCTAACCCTAACCCTAACCCTACCCCTAAACCTAACCCTAACCCTACCCCTAAACCTAACCCTAACCCCAAACCAAACCCTAGTCCTAACCCTACCCCTACCCCTACCCCTAACCCTAACCCTAAACCTAACACTACCCCTAACCATTACCCTAACCCTAACTTTAACACGACCCCTACTCTACCCCTACCCCTAACCCTAACCCACACCCTAACCCTACACCTAACCTTAACTCTAACACTAACCCTAACCGTAAACCTAACCCTAACCCTACCCCTAACCCTACTCCTAACCCTAACCCAAACCTTACCCTAAAGCTACCCCTAACCCTAATCCTAACCCTAACCCTACCCGTAACCCTAATCCTAACCCTAAACCTAACCCTACCCCTAACCGTAACCCTAAACCTAACCCTAACCCTACCACTAACCATAGCCCAAACCCTAACCCTAACCCTACTCCTAAAGCTACCCCTAACCCTAACCCTAACCCTAACCCTAACCCTACCCCTAACCCTAACCCTAAACCTAACCCTAACCCTACCCCTAACCCTAACCCTAACCATAATCCTAACTCTAACCCTACCCCTAACCCTAACCCTAACCCTACCCCTAAACCTAACCCTAACCCTACCCCTAAACCTAACCCTAACCCCAAACCAAACCCTAGTCCTAACCCTACCCCTAACCCTACCCCTAACCCTAACCCTAAACCTAACACTACCCCTAACCATTACCCTAACCCTAACTTTAACACGACCCCTACTCTACCCCTACCCCTATCCCTAACCCACACCCTAACCCTACACCTAACCTTAACTCTAACACTAACCCTAACCGTAAACCTAACCCTAACCCTACCCCTAACCCTACTCCTAACCCTAACCCAAACCTTACCCTAAAGCTACCCATAACCCTAATCCTAACCCTAACCCTACCCATAACCCTAACCCTAACCCTAAACCTAACCCTACCCCTAACCGTAACCCTAAACCTAACCCTAACACTACCACTAACCATAGCCCAAACCCTAACCCTAACACTACCCCTAAAGCTACCCCTAACCCTAACCCTAACCCTAACCTAAACCTAACCCTAGCGCTAGCCCTAACCCTAACCCTAACCCTAACACTACCCCTACCCCTACCCCTAACCCTAACCCTAACACTAACCCTAACCCTATCCCTACCCCTACAGCTAACCCTAAACCTAACCCTACCCCCAACCCTAAACCTAACCCTACCCCTACCACTACTCCTACCCCTAACTCTAACCCTAACCCTAACTCTACCACTAACCCTAACCCTACTCCTACCCCTAACCCTAAACCAAACCCTAAACCTATCCCTACCCTTAACCCTAACCCTAACCCTAACCCTACCCTACCCCTAACCCGAACCCTAACTCTAACCCTACCACTAACCCTATCCCTACCCCTACCCCTATCCCAACCCCTACCCCTAACCCTAACCCTACCCCTACACCTAACCCTAACCCTACCCATCACCCTAGCTCAACCCCTAACCCTAACTGTAAACATAACCCTAACTCTCCCCCTACCCCTACCCCTAACCCTAAGCCTAACCCTACACCTACCCCTACTCCTACCCCTAACCCTATCCCTAACCCTAAACCTAAACCTTACCCAAACCCTACCCCTACCCCTAACCCTAACTGTAACCCTACCCCTAACCCTACCCCTAAGCCTACCCCTAACGCTACCCTTAACCCTAACCCTACCCCTAACCCTAATCCTAACCCTACTCCAACCCCTAACTCTAACCCTAATGCTAACCGAAACCCTAATCCTAACCCTATCCCTAACCCTACCCCTACCCCTAACCCTAACCTTACCCCTAAATCTACCCCTAACCCTAAACCTAACCAGAACGCTATCCCTAACCCAACCCCTACCCCTAACCGTAACCCTAACCCTAACCCTACCTCTAACCCTAACCCTAAACCTAACCCTAACCCTAACCCTATCCCTACCCCTACCCCTACCCCTAACCCTACCCTAACCCTACCCCTAACACTACCCCTAACCCTAACTCTACCACTAACCCTAACCCTAACTCTACCCGAAACCCTAACCGAAACCCTAAACCTAAACCTTACCCAAACCCTACCCCTACCCCTAACCCTAACTGTAACCCTACCCCTAACCCTAGCTCTAAGTCTACCCCTAATGCTACCCCTAACCCTAACCCTACCCCTAACCCTAATCCTAACCCTACTCCAACCCCTAACTCTAACCCTAACGCTAACCGAAACACTAATCCTAACCGTATCCCTAACCCTACCCCTACCCCTAACCCTAACCTTACCCCTAAATCTACCCCTAACCCTAACACTAACCCTACCTCTAACCCTAAGCCTACCCCTACCCCTAACTCTAACCCATAACCCTAAATCAACCCCTCACCCTAACCCTAAACCTAACCCTAACCCTATCCCTACCCCTACCCCTACCCCTACCCCTAACCCTACCCTAACCCTACCCCTAACAGTACCCCTAACCCTAACTCTACCACTAACCCTAACCCTAACTCTACCCGAAACCCTAACCGAAACCCTAAACCTAACCCTACCTCTAACCCTACCCCTAACCCATAACCCTAACTCAACCCCTATCCCTAACCCTAAACATAACCCTAACCCTACCCCTACCTCTACCCCTAACCCTAACCATAACCCTACCCCTACCCCTACCCCTACACCTAACCCTAACCCAAACCCTAAACCTAACCCTAACCCAAACCCTACCCCTACAACTAACCCTAACCGTAACCATACCCCTAAACCTACCCCTAACCCTACCCCTAACGCTAGCCCTAACACTAATCCTACCCCTAAACATAACCCTAACCCTAACCCCTACCCCTAACTCTAACCCCAACCCTAACCGAAATCCTAAGCCTAACCCTACCCCTAACCCTACCCCTAACCCTACCCCTAACCCTACCCCAAAGCTACCCCTAACCCTAACCCTAAACCTAACCATAACCCTACCCCTAACCCTAACCCTACCCCTAACCGTAACGCTAACCCTAACTCTAACCCTAACCCTAAACATAACCCTAACCCAAACACTACCTCTACCCCTACCCCTACCCCTAACCCTAACCCTACCCCTAACCCTACCCCTAACGCTACCCCTAACTCTAACCATACCCCTAACCGTAACACTAACCCTACCCCTACCCCTAACTCTAACCCATAACCCTAACTCAACCCCTCACCCCACCCCTAAACCTAACCTTAAACCTACCCCTATCCCTACCCCTAACCCTAACCTTGACCCTAACAATACACCAACACCTATCCCTACCCCTACCCCTAATCCTAACCCTAAACCTAACCCTAACCCAAACCGTAACCTAACCCCTAACCCTAACAATAACCCTACCTCTAACCCTACACCTAACCCTACCCCTAACACTACCATTAACCCTAAAACTACCCCTAAGCCTAACCCTAACTCTAACCCAAACCCTAACCAAAACTCTACCCCTAACCCTACCCCTAACCCTAACCCCACCCCTAACGCTACCCCTAAACCTAACCCTAACCCTACCCCTACCCCTAACACTAACCATAACCCTACCCCTACACTTACGCCTACCCCTAACCCTAACCCTAAACCTAACCCTAATCCTACCCCCACCCCTAACCCGAACACTAACTCTAACCCTACCCCTAACCCTAAACTTAACCCTTCCCCTACCCCTACCCCTAAACCTAATCCTAACCCTAACCCTAACCCTACCACTAACCCTGGCCCTACCACTACCCCTAACCCTACCACTATCCCTAACCCTAACAATACCCCTAACCCTTCCCCTAGCACTTCCCCTAAACCTAACGCTACCCCTAACCCTACCCCTAACTCTAACCCTAACCCTAAACATAACCCTAACCCAAACACTACCCCTACCCCTACCCGTACCCCTACCCCTAACCCTAACCCTACCCCTAACCCTACCCCTAACGCTACCCCTAACTCTAACCCTACCCCTAACCATAACACTAACCCTACCCCTACCCCTAACTCTAACCCATAACCCTAACTCAACCCCTCACCCTACCCCTAAACCTAACCTTAAACCTACCCCTATCCCAACCCCTAACCCTAACCCTGACCCTAACAACACACCAACCCCTATCCCTACCCCTAATCGTAACCCTAAACCTAACCCTAACCCTAACTCAAACCCTAACCAAAACTCTGCCCCTAACCCTACCCCTAACCCTAACCCTAAACCCACCCCTAACGCTACCCCTAACCCTAACCCTAACCCTACCCCTACCCCTACCCCTAACACTAACCCTAACTGTACCCCTACACTTACGCCTACCCCTACCCCTAACCCTAAACCCAACCCTAATCCTACCCCTACCCCTAACCCGAACCCTAACTCTAACCCTACCCCTAACCCTAAACTTAACCCTAAACTTACCCCTAACCCTAACCCTAACCCTAACCCTACCCCTAAACCGAGCCCTACCACTACCCCTAACCCTACCACTATCCCTAAACCTAATAATACCCATAACCCTTCCCGTAGCACTTCCCCTAAACCTAACCCTACCCCTAACCCTACCCCTAACTCTAACCCAAACCCTAACCCTACACCTAACCCTACACATAACCCTAACCCTAACCCTAACCCTACCCCTAACCCTACCCCTAGCCCTAACCCTAACACTAAACCTAACCCTAACCCAAACCCTACCCCTACACCTAACCATAACCGTAACCCTACCCCTAACCCTACCCCTAACCATACCCCTAACGATACCCCTAACCCTAACCCTACTCCTAACCCTAAACCTAACCCTAGCCCTACACCTAACTCTATCTCTAACCCTAACCGAAATGCTAACCATAACCCTACCCCTAACTCTTACCCTACCCCTGAAGCCAGCCCTAACCCTAACCCTAACCATAACCATACCCCTAACCCTAACCCTAAACCTACCCGTAACGCTAACCCTAACCATAACCCTAACCCTAACCCTGCCCCTAACCCTAACCCTAACCTTACCCCTAACCCTAACCCTAACCCTACCCCTAACCCTAACCTCAGCCCCAAACCAAACCCTACTCCTAAAACTACCCCTACCCCTAACCCTAACCCTAACCCTACACCTAACCTTAACTCTGACCCTAACCCTAACTGTAAACCTAACCCTAACCCTACCGCTAACCCTACCCCTAACCCTAACTATAACCCTACCCTAAAGCTACTCCTAAACCTAAAACTAACCCTAACCCTAACCTTAACCCTAACCCTAATTCTAAACCTAACCCTACCTCTAACCCTAGCCCTAACCCTAACCCTAACCCTAACCCTAACGCTAATCCTAACCCTAACAGTAACCCTAACCCTAACCCTAATCCTACCCCTAACCCTACCCCTAACCCTAACCCTAACTCTACCCCTTACCTAACCCAAGACCTAACCCTAAATCTAACCCTAACCCTAGCGCTAGCCCTAAACCTAACCCTAACCCTACCGCTACCCCTAACCCTAACACTAACTGTAACCCTAACCCTAACTCTAACCCTAACCCTAAACCTAATCCTAACCCTACCCGTAACCCTACCCCTACCCCTAAACCTATTCCTACCCTTACCCCTACCCCTACCCCTAACCCTAACCCTAACCATAACCCAAACCCTAACACTTCCCCTACACCTAACCCTAACCCTAGCCCTTCCCTAACCCTACCCCTAAAGCTACCCCTAACTCTAACCCTACCCATAACACTAACCCTACCCCTACCCATACCCCTAAATGTAACCCTAACCTTAACCGTAAACCTAACCCGAACCCTACCCCTTTAACCTACTCCTAACCCTAACCCTAACCCTACCCCTAAAGCTACCCCTAACCCTAAACCTAACCCTCAACCTACACCTAACCCTAACCCTAGCCCTAACGCTAACCCTAACCATAACCCTAACACTAACCCTACCCCTAACCCTAAACCTAATCCTAACCCTACTCCTACCCCTACCCCTAACCCTACCCATAACCCTAACCCTACACCTAACCTTAATTCTAACCCTAACCCTAACCGTAACATGAACCCTAACCCTACCCCTAACCCTATCCCTAACTCTAACCCTAACCCTACCCTAAAGCTACCCCTATCCCTAACCCTAACCTAACCATAACCCTACCGGTAAACCTAACCCTTACCCTAACACTAACCTTAACCCAACCCTTACCCTCCCCCTTACCCTAAACCCAAACCTACCCCTACCCCTACCCCTACCCCTAACCCTAACCCTAACTCTACCTCTACCCCTAACCCTAACCCTACCCCTGCCCCAAACCCTAAACCTACCCCTAACCCTACCCCTACGCCTAACCCTAACCCTAACCGTACCGCCATCCCTAACACTACCCATAACCCTAACTCTACCGCTACCCCTACCCCTAACCCTAACCCTTACCCTACCCCTACCCCTACCCCTAACAGTAAACCTAACCCTAAACCTACCCCTAATGCTAACCCTAACCCTAACCCTAACCCTACCCCTACACCTACCCCTACCCCTAACCCAAACAATACCCCTAACCGTAACTCTAAACCTAAACCTAACCCTACCCCTACCCCTAACCCTACCCCTAACCCTAACCCTAACCCTAACCCTCCGCCTAACCCTAAACCTAACCCTAACCGTACCCCTAACCGTAAACCGAACCCTAACTCTAACCCTAACACTAAACCTAACCCTAACCCAAACCCTAACCCTACCCCTACCCCTAAACCTACCCCTACCCCTAACACTAACCCTAGCCCTACCCCTAACGCTACCCCTAACCCTACCCCTAACCATAACCCTAAACCTAACCCTAACCCTACCCCTACCCCTAACTCTAACCCATAACCCAAACTCAACCCCTCACCCTAACCCT
>JANJXV010000068.1:3022500-3025000 GCA_024803745.1 Megascapheus bottae | reverse complement strand
CCCTAACCATAACCCTAACCCTAACCTTAACTCTAACCCCAACCCTAAACCTAACCCTAACCCTACCGCTAACCCTAACCCTAACCCTAAGCCTACCCCTACCCCTACCCCTAAACCTAACCCTAACCCTAACCCTAACCCTAACCCTACCCCTAACCCTAACGCCAACCCTAACCCTAACCCTAGCCCTACCCCTAACCATAACCCTAACCCTACCCCAACCCTACCCCTAACGCTACTCCTAACCTTAACCCTACAACTAAACCTAATCCTAACCCTACCCCTAACTCTAAACCTAACCCTTCCCCTAAAGTTACCCTAACCCTGGGCTGACCCTAACCCTACCCCTAAACGTAACCCTAACCCTAACCCTAACCCTAACCCTAATGCTAACCCTAACCATAACCCTACCCGTATCCCTACCCCTACACCTAACCCTAACCCTAACCCTACCCCTAACCCTAACCCTAACCCTCCCCCTAACCCTAACCCTAACCCTAACCCTACACTTAACTGTAACCCTAACCCTAACTCTAATCCTAACCCTACCCCTAACAATAACCCTAACCCTAACAATACCCCTAATTGTAACCCTAACCCTAACCCTAACCCTACCCCTAATGGTAACCATAAAACCTCCCCCTAAACGTAGCCTGATCCCTAACCCTAACCCTAAGCCCTAGCCTTAACCCTAACCCTAAACCTAACCCTACCCCTAACCCTAACCCCAACCCCAACCCTAACCCTAACCCTAACACTACCCCTAACCCTAACCCTACCCCTACCTCTACCCCTACCCCTAAACCTAACCCTAACCCTAACCCTAACCCTTCCCCTAAAGTTACCCTAACCCTGCCCCTGACCGTAACCCTAAACCTACCCCTAACCGTAACCCTAACCCTAACCCTAACCCTAAACGTAACCCTACCCCTACCCCTACCCCTACCCCTACCCTACCACTAATCCTACCCCTAACCGTAACCCTAACCCTAACCCTAACCCTACCCCTAACCCTAAACGTAACCCTAACCCTAACCCCAACCCTAACCTTAACCCTAAACCTACCCCTAACCCTAACCCTACCCATAACCCTAACGCTACCACTACACCTACCCCTACCCCGAACCCTAACCCTAACCCTACCCCTACCCCTACCCCAAACCTACCCCTAACCCTAAACCCAAACCTACACCCAACCCTAACCCTAAACCTAACCCTAACTCTAACCTCTACCCCTAAACCTAACATTAACCATAACCCTACCCCTAACCCTACTCCTAACCCTAAACCCAAACCTACCCCTACCCCTAGCCTTAACCCAAACCCTAACCCTAACCCTACCCCTACCTGTACCCCTAACCATAACCATAACCCTAACCCTCACCCCTAACCCTAACCCTAACCATAACCATAACCCTACCGCTAACCGTAATCCTATCCCTAACCATAACCCTAACCGTACCCCTAAACCTACCCCTACACCTAACCCTACCCCTACCTCTCCCCCTAAACCTAAACCTAACCCTAACCCTAACCCTAAGCCTACCCCTACCCCTAACCCTACCCCAAACTCTAACCCTACCCCTAAGCCTAATCCTACCCCTATCCCTACCCCTAACCCTAACCCTAACCCAAACCCTACCCCTACCCCTAACCCCAACCCTAACCTTAACCCTACCCCTAACCCTAATCCTACCCATAACCCTAACTCAACCCCTAATCCTAACCCTAAACATAACCCTAACCCTACCCCTACCACTACCCCTAAACCTAACCCTAACCCTACACCTACCCTTATCCCTAACCCTACCCATAACCCTAACCCTAAACCTAACCCAAACCCAAACCCTATCCCTACCCCTAACACTAACCCTAACCTTACCTCTCACCCTACCCCTACCCCTACCCGTAATGCTACCCCTAACCTTAACCCTAACCCTAAACCTAACCCTAAACCTACCACTACCCCTAACTCTAACCCTAACCCTAACGGAAACCCTAACCCTAACCCTACCATTAACCCTACACCTAAACCTAACCCTAACCCTATCCTTAACCCTACCGCTAACCCTAACCCTAACCCTACTCCTAACCCTAACTCTAACCATAACCCTAACCCTAACAATACCCCTAACCTTAACCCTAACGCTAACCCTACCCCTTACCCTAACCTAACTCTAACAATACCCCTAACCGTAACCCTAACCCTAACCCGAACCCTACCCCTAATTCTAACCCTAACCCTAAACATAAACCTATCCCTAATCCTAACCCTACCGCTAACCCTAACCCTAACCCTACCCCTAACCCTAACACTAACCCTAACCCTACTCCTAACCCTAACTCTAACCCTAACCCTAACCCTAACCCTAACCCTAACCCTAACAATACCCCTAACCCGAACCCTAACCCTAATGCTAACACTACCCCTACCCCTAACCTTTACCCTAACCCTAACCCTACCCCTACCCCTAAACATAATCTTAACCCTACCCCAACA
>JANJXV010000068.1:3010000-3012500 GCA_024803745.1 Megascapheus bottae | reverse complement strand
CTAACCCTAACCCTAAACCTAGCCTTAGCCCTAACACTAACCCTAACCCTAGCCCTAACCCTAACCCTAACCCTATCCCTACCCCTACCACTACCCCTACCCCTAACCCTAACCCTGCCTGTACCCCTACACCTTCCGCTAACCCTAACCCTAACCCTAACCCTACACCCACCCATACCCCTACACCTAACCCTAAACCTAACCCTAACCCTACCCCTAACGCTAACCCTAACCCTAACACTAACCCTACCCCTACCCCTAAACCTAACCCTGACCCTAACCCTAACCGTAACCCTAACCCTAACTCTAATCCTAACCCTGCACCTATCAATAACCCTAACCCTAACAATACCCCTAACCGTAACCCTAATCCTAAACCTAAGCCTACCCCTACCCCTAACGGTAACCCTAACCCTAAACCTAACCGTAGCCCTAAACCTAACCCTAACCCTAGCCCTAGCCTTAACAGTACCCCTAACCCTAACCCTACCCCTAACCCTAAACCCAACCCTACCCCTAACCCTAAACCTAACCCTACACCTAACCCTAACCCTACCCCTATCCCTATCCCTACCCCTACCCCTACCCCTACCCCTACCCCTACCCCTAACCCTACACCAAACCCTAACTCTTACCTTACCCCTAACCCTAAACCTAACCCTAACCCTACCCCTAGCCCAACCCCTAACCCTACCCCTAACCCTAACCCTAACACTAATCATAACCCTAATCCTAAACCTACCCCTACCCCTAACCCTACCCCTACCCCTAACCCTAACCCTACCACTACCACTAACCCTAACCCTAACCCAACCCCTAACCTTAAACCTATACCTAACAGTATCCCTAACCCTAACCCTAACCCTAACCCTAACTCTACCCCTAACCCTAACCCAAGCCCTAGTCCTAAACCTAACCATAACCCTAGCGCTAGCCCAAACCCTAACACTAACCCTAGGCCTACCCCTACCCCTACCAGTACCGCTACCGCTAACCCTAACCCTAACCCTACACCTACCCCTAATCCTAACCCTCACCATCACCCTAACCCTAACCCTACCCATAACCTTACCCCTAACCCTAAACCTAACCCTAACCCTAAAGCTACCCCTAACCCTAACCCTAACCCTAACCCTACCCGTAACCCTAACCCTAACCCTAACACTAACCCGACTCCTAAACGTTACCTATCCCTAACCCTAACCCTAAACCTCACCCTACCCCTACCCCTACCCGCACCGCTAACCCTAATCCTAACCCTACACCTACCCCTAATCCTAACCCTAACCGTCACCCTAACCCTAACACTAACCCTAACCTTACCCCTAACCCTAAACCTAACCCTACCTATGAAGCTACACCTAACCCTAACCCTAAACCTAACTCTACCCCTAACCCTAAACCTAACCCTAACCCTACCCATAAATATAAACCTAACCCTAACCCTAACCCTAACCCCAACCCTACCACTAACCCTAACCCTAACCCTAACCCTAACCTTAACCATACTCCTACCCCTAACCGTAACCCTAACCCTAACCCTAAATCTACCCCTAACGCTTACCCTAACCCTAACCCTAAACCTAATCATAATCCTACCCCTAAACCTAACCCTAACCCTACCCCTAACTCTAACCCGACCCCTAACCCTAACCCTACCCCTACACCTAACCCTAACCCTAACCCTACCCCTACCCCTAACCGTAACCCTAACCCTAACTCTAATCCTAACCCTAACCCTAAACCTAACCCTTCCCCTAAAGCTACCCCTAACCCTAAACCTACCCCTAACCCTAATCCTAACCCTACCCCTATCCCTAACCCTAACCATTCCCCTAATGCTACCTCTAAACCTAACCCTACCCCTACCCCTAACCCTAACCCAAACCCGACCCCTATCCCTAACCCTAACCTTAAACGAACTCTAACATTACCCCTAACCTTAACCCTAACCCTAACCCCAACCCTATCCCTACACTTAGCCCTAACACTAACCCTAGTCCTAACCCTAACCCCAACCCTCACCCTAACCCTAACCCTAACACAGCCCCTACCTCTACACCTACCCCTAACCCTAACCTAACCCTACCCTATCTCTAACCCTAACCCTAACCCTAACCCTAACCCTAAACCTAACCCTACCCCTAACCCTACCCCTAAGCCTAACCCTAACCCTGCCCCTAAAACTAACCCTAACCCTAACCCTACCCTAACCCTAACCCTAACCCTAATCCTAACCCTAACCGTAACCCCACCCATACCCCTACCCATGACCATAACGGTACACCTAACTCTACCCCTACCCCTAACCCTAACCCTACCCTACCTCTACCCCTAACCCTAACTATAACCCTAACCCTAGCCCTAATCCTAACCCTAACCCTAGCCCTAACCCTAAACCTAACCCTAACCGTAACCCTAGTCTTAGCCCTAACCCTAACCCTAACCCTAACCCTAACTATAACCCTATCCCCAATCCTATCCCCAACCCTAACCCTAA
>JANJXV010000068.1:2995000-3002500 GCA_024803745.1 Megascapheus bottae | reverse complement strand
AACCCTACCTCTAACCCTAACCCTAGCCCTAACTCTAACCCTAACCCTACCCCTACCCCTACGACTACCCCTACCGCTAACCCAAACCCTAACCCTACCTCTACACCTACACCTGCCCCTAAACCTAACCCTAACCCTAACCCTAACCCTACACCCACCGCTACACCTACACCTACCCCTAAACCTAAACCTAATCCTACCCCAACCCCTAACGCTAACCCTAACCCTAACCCTAACCCTAACCCTACCCCTAACCCTAATCCTAGCCCTAACCCTACCCCTAACCGTAACCCTAACCCTAACTCTAATCCTAACCCTACCCCTAACAATAACACTAACCCTAACAATACCCCTAACCGTAACCGAAACCCTAACCCTAACCCTACCCCTACCCCTTAACGGTAACGGTAACAGTAACGCTAACCCTAAACCTAAACCTAACCCTAGCCCTAGCCTTAACCCTAAACCTAAACCTAACCCTACCCCTAACCCTAACCCCAACCCCATCCCTAACCCTAACCCCTACCCCTAGACCTAACCCTAACCCTAACCCTACCCCTAACGCTACCCCTAACCCTACCCAAACCCTAACCCTTACCTTACCCCTACCCCTACCCCTACCCCTACCCCTAACCCTAACCCTACCCTTAGCTCTAACCCTACCCTAACCCTAACCCTAACCCTAATCCTAACCCTAACCCTACCCCTAATTGTAACCCTAACCCTAACCCTAATCCTAAACCTACCCCTACCCCTACCCCTACCCCGACCCCTACCGCTCCCACTAACCCTAACCCTAACCCTACCCCTAACCCTAACCCTATCCCTACACTACCCCTAACCCAAACCCTAACCCTAACACTAACCCTACCCTTAACTCTTACCCTAACCTTAACCCTACCCCTAACCCTAACCCTAAAAGTACCCCTAACCATAACCCTAACTATAACTCTAACCCTAACCCTATCCCTAAACCTAACCCTTCCCGTAACTCTACCCCTAACCCTAACCCTACACCTAACCCTAACCCAAACCCTAATTCTAACCCTAACCCTACACCTACCCCTAACCCGACCCCTACCCCTACCCATAAACCTACCCCAACCCCTACCCCTACCCCTACCCCTAACCCCTACCACTACCCCTACCCCTAACCCTAGCCCTAGCCCTAACAATAACCCTAACCCTAACCCTAAACCTAACCCTAATCCTAACCCTAACCCTAAACCTACACCTACCCCTACCCCTAACCCTAACCCTAACAATACCCCTGCCACTAACCCTAACCCTAAACCTAATCCTAACCCTAACCCTAACCCTAACCCTAACCCTTACCCTAACCCTAACCTAACCCTAACCCTAAGCCTACCCTAACCCTAACCCTAACACTAACTCTAACCCTAACCCCACCCCTAACCCTAACCCTAACCCTACCCCTATACGTAAACCTAACCCTAACCCCAACCCTACCCCTACCCCTACCCCTAACCCTAACCATACCCCTATATGTAAACCTAACCCTAACCCCAACCCCACCCCTACCCCTAACCCAACCCTAACCCTAACCCTAACCCTACACCTACCGCTACCCCTGCACCTAGCCCTAACCCTATCCCTACCCCTACCCCTACCCCTACCCCTAAACCTAACCCTAAACCTACCCCTACCCCTACACCTACCCATAACCCTAACCCTAACCCTAACCCTAATCCTAACCCTAATACCAGCCCTAGCCCTAACCCTAAACTTAACCCTAACCCTAGCCATAGCCATAGCTATAACCCTAACTGTAACCCTAGCACTAGCCCTAACCCTAAGCCTAACCCTAACCCTAACTCTACCCCTAACCCTAATCCTAACGCTAATCCTAACCCTGACCTTACACGTACCCCTACCCCTAACCCTACCCCTACCCCAAACCCTAACCCTAACCCTAACCCAACCCTACTCCTAACGCTAAACCTACCCCTATCCCTAACCCTAAAATAACCCGATCCCTAACCCTAAAACCCTAACCCTAATCCTAACCCTAACGCTAAAACAAACCCTTAACATAGCCCTAGCACTAAACCTAACCCTAACCATAGCCCTAACCCGAACCCTAGCCCAAGCCCTAACCCTAACCCTAACCCTAACCCTAACCCTAACCCTACCATACCCCTAACCATACCCCTAACCCTACCCCTAATTCAAACCCTAAAGCTACCCCTAACCCTACCCCTAACCCTAACCTAACCCTAACCCTAACCCTACACTTACCACTAACCCTAACCCTAAACCTAGCCCTATCAATAACCCTAACCCTAACCCTAATCCTATCCCTAATCCTAAACCTACCCCTAACACTACCCCTACCCCTAACCCTAACAATACCCCTGCCACTAACCCTAACCCTAACCCTAACCCTAACCCTAACCCTAACTCTTACCGTAACCCTAACCTAACCCAAACCCTAACCCTAACCTTACCCCTAACCCTAACCCATCCCTAGCCCTAGCCCTAACAACAACCCTAACCCTAACCGTAATCCTATCCCTAATCGTAAACCTACCCCTACCCCTACCCCTACCCCTAATCCTAACAATACCCCTGCCACTAACCCTAACCCTAACCCTAACCCTACCCCTAACTCTTCCCCTAACACTAACCCTAACCATAACCCTACCCCTAACCCTAGCCCTAACCCTAAACCTACCCCTAACCGTAACGCTAACCCTAACTCTAACCGTAACCCTACCACTAACCCTAATTCTAACCCTAACTATACCCCTAAACGAAACACTAACCCTAACCCTAACCCTACAGCCAACGCTAACCCTACCCCTAAACCTAACAATAACCCCAAATCTACCCCTAACCCTAACCCTAACCCTAACCCTACCCCTGACCCTAACCCTAACCTTAACCCTACCCCTAACCTTAACCCTAACCCTAACCCTACCCCTAACTCTAACCCTAACACTATCCCTAAATGTAACCCTAAATCTACCACTACACCTATCCCAACCCCACACCTAAACCAAAACCTACCCCTAACCCTAACCCTAGCCCTACCCCTACCCCTAACCCTAACCCTAGCCCTAGCCCTAACCCTACCCCTAACTCTAACCCTAATCCTAACCCTAACCCTAACCCTACCCATAACCCTAACCCTAACCCCAACCCTACCCTAGCCCTAACCCTAACCCTAACCCTAAACCTACCCCTACCCCTACGCCTAACCCTACCCCTACCCCTACCCCTAAATGTAACCCTAAATCTACCACTACCCCTACCCCTACACCTAACCCTACCCCTACACCTACCCCTAACCCTACTCCTAACCCTAACAAAAACCCTAACCCTAACCCTAAACCAAGCCCTAGGCCTAACCCTAAACCTAACCCTAACCCTAGCCCTAGCCCTAACTCTAACCCTACCCCTACCCCTACCCGTAACCCTACCCCTACCCCTAACCCTAACCCTACCCCTAAACCTAACCCTAACCCTACCCCTAACCATAACCATAACTCTAATCCTAACCCTACCCCTATCAATGCCCCTAACCCTAACAATACCCCTAACCGTAAACCTATCTTAAACCTAACCCTACCCCTACCCCTAAAGGTAACCCTAACTCTAAACCTAACCGTAGTCCTAACCCTAACCCTAACCCTAGCCCTAGCCTTAACCCTACCCCTAACCCAATCCTAGCCCTAACCCTAACCCCAACCCCAATCCTAACCCTAACCCTAACCCTACCCCTAACCCTAACCGTATCCCTACTCTTACCCCTACTCCTAACCCTAACCCTAACCCTACCCCTAACCCTACACAAAACTCTAACCCTTACCTTACCCCTAACCCTAACCCTAGCCCTACCCCTAACCCTACCCCTAACGCTAACCCTAATCCTAACCCTAATCCTAAACCTAACCCTACCCCTAACCCTATCCCTACCCCTAACCCTAACCCTACCTCTACCACTAATCCTAACCCTAACCCTAACCCTAAACCTAACCCTACCCTAACCCTAACCCTAACCCTAACAGTACCCCTAACCCTACCCCAATCCCTAACTCTACCCCTAACCCTAAACCAAGCCCTAGTCCTAAACCTAACACTAACCCTAACACTACCCGTACCCCTACCCGTACCGCTAGTCCAAACCCTAACCCTAACCCTAACCCTACCCCTACCCCTACCCCTACCAGTACCGCTAACCCTAACCCTAACCCTACACCTACCCCTAATCCTAACCCTAACCGTTACCCTAAACCTAACCCTACCCCTCACCTTTCCCCTTACCCTAAACCTAACCCTAACCCTAAAGCTATCCCTACCCCTAACCCTAAACCTAACCCAACCCCTAAAGTTACCCCTAACCATAACCCTAAACCTAACCCTAACCCTAAACCTAACCCTAACCCTCCCTCTAACTCTAACGCTAACCCTTACCCTAACCATAACCCTACCCCTAATGCTAACCCAAAACCTAACACTACCCCTACCCCTAAATGTAACCCTAATCCTAACCCTAACCCTACCCCTAACGCTTACCCTAACCCTAACCCTAAACCTAACCCTAACCCTACCCCTAACCCTAACCCTAATCCTACCCCTAACTCTAACCCTAACCCTAACCCTACCCCTACCCCTAACCCTAATCCTAACCCTACCCCTAACCGTAACCCTAACCCTAACTCTAACCCTAACCCTAACCCTAAACCTAACCCTAGCACTAACACCAACCCTAACCCTAACCATATCCCTAACCCTAACCCTACCCCTACCCCTAACCCCACTCCAAACCCTAACCCTACCCCTAAACCCAACCCTAACCCTAACCCTACACCTACCCCTAACCCTAACCCTAAACCTAACCCTACCCCTACCCCTAACGCTAACCCTACACCTAACGCTACCCCTACACCTAGCCCTAACCCTACCCCTACCCCTACACCTACCACTAAACCTAACCCTAAATCTACCCCTACCCCTACACCTACCCATAAACCTAACCCTAACCCTAATCCTAACACTAATCCTAGCCCTAGCCCTAACGCTAAACTTAACCCAAACCGTAGCCATAGCCATAGCGCTAACCCTAAATGTAACCCTAGCCCTAGCCCTAACCCTAAGTCTAAACCTAACCCTAATTCTAACCCTAACCCTCCACGTACCCCTACCCCTACCCCTACACCAAACCCTACCCCTACCCCTAACCCTAACCCTAACTCTAACCCTACTCCTAACGCTAACCCTACCCCTATCCCTAACCCTAACCGTAACCTGAACCCTAACCCTAAAACCCTAACCCTAATCCTAACCCTAACTCTAAACCTAACCCTTAACCCAGCCCTAGCATTAAACCTAACCCTAACCCTAGCCCTAACCCTAACCCTAGCCCTAGCTCTAACCCTAACCCTAACCCTACCCCTAACTCAAACCCTAAACCTACCCCTAACACTACCCCTAACCCTAACCCTAACGCTAACCCTAACCCTACCCCTACCCCTAACCCTAACTATAACCCTAGCCTAGGCCTAACAATAACCATAACCCTAACCCTAACCCTAATCCTATCCCTAATCCTAAACCTACCCCTACCCCTACCCTAACCCTAACAATACCCCTGCCACTAAACCTAAACCTAACCCTAACCCTAACTCTAACCCTAACACTAACCCTAAACTTAAACCTACCCCTAATCCTAACCCTAACCCTAACCCTACCCCTAACCCTAACCCTAACCCTAACCCTAGCCCTAGCCATAACCCTAACCCTAACCCTAACCCTAACCCTACCGCTAACCCTAACCCTACCCCTAACACTATCCCTAACCCTAACCCTACCCCTAACCCCAAGTCTACCCCTAACCCTAGCCCAAGCCCTACTCCTAAACCTAACCATAACCCTAGCGCTAGCCCTAACCCTAAACCTAACCCTACCCCTACCCCTACCCCTACCGCTAAGCCTAACCCTAAACCTACCCCTACGCCTAATCCTAAACCTAACCGTCACCCTAACCCCAATCCTACCCCTAACCCTAACCCTAACGCTACACCTAAAGCTACCCCTAACCCTAACCCTAACCCTAAACCTACCCGTAACCGTAACCCTAACCCTAAATCTAACCCTACTCCTAACCGTAACCCTAAACCTAACCCTAACCCTACCCCTAACGCTAACCCTAACTATTACCCTAACCCTAACCCTAACCCTAACCCTACCCCTATCCCTAACCCTAACCCTAACCCTAACCCTACACCTAACTCTAACCCTAAACCTAACCCTAACTCTACCCTTAACTCTAAACCTAACCCTAACCCTAACCCTACCCCTAAACCTAACCCTAACCCTAACCCTAACCCTACCCCTAACCGTAACCGTAACCCTAACTCTAACCCTAACCCTAACCCTAAACCTAACCATTCCCCTAACGCTACCCCTAACCCCAACCCTACCCCTAGCTCTAACCCTAACCCAAACCCTTACCCTAACCCTAACCGTACCCCTAACGCTACCTCTAACCCTAACCAAACCCCTAACCCTAACCCTACCCATAACCCTATCCCTAACCCTAACCCTAAACCTAGCCCTAGCCCTAACCCTAACTTTAACCCTAACCCTAGCCCTAGCCATAGACCTAACCCTAACTGTAACCCTAGCACTAGCCCTAACCCTAATCCTAACCCTACCCCTAACCGTAACCCTAACCCTAACTCTAACCCTAACCCTACCCGTAAACCTAACCCTTGCCCTAAAGCTACTCCTAACCCTTAACCTACCCCTAACCCTAACCTTAACCCTACCCCTAACCTTAACCCTATCCATTCCCCTAACGCTACCTCTAACCCTAACCATACCCCTAACCCTAACACTATCCCTACCCCTAACCCCAACCCTAAACCTAACCCTACACCTAACGCTAGCCCTAACCCACAACCTAACCCTAGCACTAACACCAACCCTAACCCTAACCATATCCCTAACCCTAACACTATCCCTACCCCTAACCGCACTCCAAACCCTAACCCTACCCCTAAATCCGACCCTAACCCTAACCCTACACCTACCCCTACCCCTACCCCTAACCCTAACCATAACCCTACCCCTAACGCTAACCCTACACCTAACGCTGCCCATACACCTAGCCCTAACCCTACCCCTACCCCTACACCTACCACTAAACCTAACCCTAAATCTACCCCTACATCTACACCTACCCATAAACCTAACCCTAACCCTAACCCTAACCCTAACCCTAATCCTAGCCCTAGCCCTAACCCTAAACTTAACCCAAACCGTAGCCATAGCCATAGCTCTAACCCTAAATGTAACCCTAGCCCTAGCCCTAACCCTAAGTCTAACCCTAACCCTAATTCTAACCCTAACCCTCCACGTACCCCTACCCCTACCCCTACACCGAACCCTACCCCTACCCCTAACCATAACCCTAACTCTAACCCTACTCCTAACGCTAACCATACCCCTATCCCTAACC
Organism: Megascapheus bottae; assembly: GCA_024803745.1. Classification (NCBI taxonomy): domain Eukaryota; kingdom Metazoa; phylum Chordata; class Mammalia; order Rodentia; family Geomyidae; genus Megascapheus; species Megascapheus bottae. The sequence continues at coordinate 2,995,014 of JANJXV010000068.1, read as the reverse complement.
CTAACCGTAACCTG
>JANJXV010000068.1:2967500-2980000 GCA_024803745.1 Megascapheus bottae | reverse complement strand
ACCCTAACCCTAACCTTAACCCTACCCCTACCGCTAACCCTAACCCTAACCCTAACCCTACCCCTAACTCTAACCCTAACACTATCCCTAACCCTAACCCTAACCCTAACTCTAACCCTAACCCTACCACTAACCCTAATCCTAACCCTAACAATACCCCTAACCGACATCCTAACCCTAACCCTATCCCTACAGCCAACGCTAACCCTACCCCTAAACCTAACCCTAACCCTAACCCCAAATCTACCCCTACCCCTAACCCTAACCCTAACCCTAACCATAACCCTAACCTTAACCCTACCCCTAACCCTAATCCTAACCCTAACCCTAAACCTACCCCTAACCCTAACCCTAACCCTACCCCTACCCCTACCCCTAAATGTAACCCTAAATCTACCCCTAACCCTACCCCTAACCTTAACCATAACCCTACCCCTACCCCTACCCCTAACCCAACCCCTAACCCTAACAAATACCCTAACCCTAACCCTAATCCTATCCCTAATCCTAAACCTACCCCTACGCCTACCCCTACCCCTAACCCTAACAATACCCCTGCCACTAACCCTAATCCTAACCCTAACCCTAGCCCTAACCCTACCCATAACTCTTACCCTAACCCTAACCTAACCCTAACCCTACCCTTACCCCTAACCCTAACCCTAACCCTAGCCCTAGCCCTAACAATAACCCTAAACCTAACCCTAATCCTATCCCTAAATCTAAACCTACCCCTACCCCTACCCCTAAACCTAACCCTAACAATACCCCTGCCACTAACCCTAACCCTAACCCTAACCCTACCCCTAACTCTTACTCTAACACTAACCCTAACCCTAACCCTACCCCTAACCCTAGCCCTAATCCTAAACCTACCCCTAACCATAACCCTAACCCTAACTCTAACCCTAACCCTACCACTAACCCTAATTCTAACCCTAACTATACCCCTAATCGAAACCCTAACCCTAACCCTATCCCTACAGCCAACGCTGACCCTACCCCTAAATCTAACACTAACCCTAACCCCAAATCTACCCCTAACCCTAACCCTAACCCTAACCCTACCCCTAACCCTAACCCTAACCCTAATCCTAACCTTAACCCTACACCTAAACCTAAACCTAACCCTAACCCTACACCTAACTCTAACCCTAACACTATCCCTTACCCTAACTCTAGCCCTAGCCCTACCACTAACCCTAATCCTAACCCTAACAATACCCCTAACCGACACCCTAACCCTAACCCTATCCCTGCAGCCAACGCTAACCCTACCCCTAAACCTAACCCTAACCCTAACCCCAAATCTACCCCTAACCACAACCCTAACCATAACCCTACCCCTAACCCTAACCATAATCCTAACCTTAACCCTACCCCTAACCCTAACCCTACCCCTAAACCTAACCCTAACCCTAAACCTAACCCTACCCCTACCCCTACCCATAAATGTAACCCTAAATCTACACCTACCCCTCCCCCTCTCCCTAACCCTAACCCTACCCCTACCCCTACCCCTAACCATACCCCTAACCCTAACAAAATCCCTAACCCTAACCCTAACCCTAGCCCTAGCCCTAACTCTAACCCTAACCCTACCCCTATCCCTAACCCAACCCCTATCCCTACCCCTAAACCTACCCCTACCCCTAACCCTAACCCTAACTCTACCCCTAACCCTAACCCTAACCCTAGCCCTAGCCCTAGCCCTACCCCTAACCCTAACCCTAACTCTACCCCTAACCCTAACCCTAACCCTAACCCTAACACTATCCCTGCACCCAACGCTAACCCTACCCCTAAACCTAACCCTAACCCTAACCCCAAATCTACCCCTAACCCCAACCCTAACCATAACCCTACCCCTAACCCTAACCCTAACCCTAACCCCTATCCCTACCCATAAACCTACCCCTACCCCTAACCCTAACCCTAACTCTACCCCTAACCCTAACCCTAACCCTAACCCTAGCCCTAGCCCTAGCCCTAACCCTAACCCTAAACCTACACCTACCCCTAACCCTAACCCTACCCCTAACCCTAAACCTACCCCTAACCCTAACCCTAACCCTAGCACTAGCCATAACCCTAACCCTACCCCTAACCTAACCCTAATCCTAACAATAACCCTAACCCTAACCCTAACCCTACCCTAGACCTAAACCTAAACCTAACAATAACCCTACGGCTAACCCTAACCCTACCCCTAACACTATCCCTAAACCTAACCCAACCCTAACCCTAAGTCTACCCCTAACCCAAGCCCAAGCCCTAGTCCTAAACCTAACCATAACCCTAGCGCTAGCCCTAACCCTAAACCTAACCCAACCCTACCCCTACCCCTACCCCTACTGATAACCCTAACCCTAACCCTACCCCTACGCCTAATCCTAAACCTAACCGTCACCCTAACCCCAACCCTACCCCTACCCCTAACCCGAACCCTACACCTAAAGCTAGCCCTAACCCTAACACTAACCCTAAACCTACCCTTAACCGTAACCCTAACCATAAACCTAACCGTACTCCTAACCGTAACCCTAACCCTAACTCTAACCCTAACCCTACCCCTATCCCAAACCCTAACCCTAACCCTAAGCCTACCCCTAACTCTAACCCAAACGTTAACCCTAACACTACCCTTAACTCTAAACCTAACCCTAACCCTAACCCTACCCCTAAACCTAAGCCTAACCCTAACCCTACCCCTAACCGTAACCCTAACCCTAACTCTAACCCTAACCCTACACCTAAACCTAACTCTTCCCCTATCGCTACCCCTAACCCTAAACCTACCCCTAGCCCTAACCCTAACCCAAACCCTAACCCTAAACCTAACCCTAACGCTACCTCTAACCCTAACCCTAACCCTAACCATAACCCTACCCCTAAACCTATCCCTAACCCTAACCCTAAACCTAGCCCTAGCCCTAACCCTAACCTTAACCATAACCCTAGCCCTAGCCATAGCCCTAACCCTAACTGTAACCCTAGCACTATCGCTAACCCAAAGCCTAACCCTAACCCTAACTCTACCCCTACCCCTAACCCTAACCCTTATCCTAACCCTAACCCTACCCCTACCCCTAAACCTACCCCTACACCTAACCCTAACCCCTACCTCTAACCTTAACCCTAGCCCTAGCCCTAACAATAACCCTAACCCTAATCCTAAACATACCCCTACCCATACCGCTACCCCGAACCCTAAAAATACCCCTGCCACTAACCCTTACCCTAACCATAACCCTAACCCTAACCCTACCCCTACACGTAACCCTAACCCTAATTCTAACCCTAACCCTACCCTAAGCCTAACCCTAACGCTAACTATACCCCTAACCGTAACCCTAACCCTAACCCTAAACCCACCCCTACCCCTAACTCTATCCTTAATCCTAACCCAAACCCTAACCCTAACCATAACCCTAACCTTAACCCTACCCCTACCCCTAACCCTAACCCTAACCCTACCCCTAACCCTAACCCTAAACCTACCCCTACCCCTACCCCTACCCCTAAACCTAAATCTCACCCTACCCCTACCCGTACCCCTAACCTTAACCATAGCCCAAACCCTAACCATAACCCTACCCCTACCGCTAACCCTACCCCTACCGCTAACCCTAACCCTAACCCTACCTCTACCTCTACACCTGCCCCTAACCCTAACCATACCCCTAACCCTAACCCACACCCACCGCTACCCCTACACCTACCCCTAAACATAACCCTAATCCTACCCCTTATGCTAACCCTAACCCTAACCCTAACCCTAACCCTACACCTAACCCTAATCCTAACCCTAACAATACCCCTAACCGTAACCCTATCCCTAACCCTAACCCTAACCCTAAACCTAATCCTAACCCTACCCCTAAGCCTAATCCTAAGCCTAACCCTACCCTTAACCGTAACCCTAAGCCTAACTCTATTCCTAACCCTACCTCTAACAATAACCCTAACCCTAACAATACCCCTAACCGTAACCCTAACTCTAACCCTAACCCTACCCCTACCCCTTAACGGTAACCCTAACCCTAACCCTAACCCTAACCCTAGCCCTAGCCTTAACAATAAACCTAACCCTAACCCTACCCCTAACCCTAACCCCAACCCCAACCCTAACCCTAACCATAACCCTAACCCTACCCCTGCCCCTACCCCTAACCCTAACCCTAAACCTACCCCTACCCCTAACCCTAAACCTACCCCTACCCCTACCCCTACCCCTACACCTAAATGTAACCCTAAATCTACCCCTACCCCTAAACCTAACCATAACCCTACCCCTACCCCTACCCCAAACCCTACCCCTAACCCTAACAAAAACCCTAACCCAAACCCTAATCCTATCCCTAATCCTAAACCTACCCCTACGCCTACCCCTACCCCTAACCCTAACAATACCCCTGCCACTAAACCTAACCCTAACCCTAACTCTAACACAACCCCTAACTCTTACCCTAACCCTAACCTAACCCTAACCCTAACCCTATACTTACACCTTACCCTAACCCTAGCCCTAGCCCTAGCCCTAACAATAACCCTAAACCTAACCCTAATCCTATCCCTAATCCTAAACCTACCCCTACCCTACCCCTACCCCTAACCCTAACAATACCCCTGCCACTAACCCTAATCCTAACCCTAACCCTACCCCTAACTCTTACCCTAACACTAACCCTAAGCCTAACCCTACCCCTAACCCTAGCCCTAATCCTAAACCTACCCCTACCCTACCCCTACCCCTAACCCTAACAATACCCCTGCCACTAACCCTAATCCTAACCCTAACCCTACCCCTAACTCTTACCCTAACACTAACCCTAAGCCTAACCCTACCCCTAACCCTAGCCCTAATCCTAAACCTACCCCTAACCGTAACCCTAACCCTAACTCTAACCCTAACCCTACCACTAACCCTAATTCTAACCCTAACTATACCCCTAACCGAAACCCTAACCCTAACCCTATCCCTACAGCCAACGCTAACCCTACCCCTAAACCTAACCCTAACCCTAACTCCAAATCTACCCCTAACCCTAACCCTAAAACTAACCCTAACCTTAACCCTACCCCTAACCCTACCCCTAAACCTAACCCTACCCCTACCCCTAACTCTAACCCTAACACTATCCCTAACCCTAACCCTAACCCTAACCCTAACTCTAACCCTAACCATACCACTAACCCTAATCCTAACCCTAACAATACCCCTAACCGACACCCTAACCCTAAACCTATCCCTACAGCCAACGCTAACCCTACCACTAAACCTAACCCTAACCCTAACCCCAAATCTACCCCTACCCCTAACCCTAACCCTAACCCTACACCTAACCCTAACCATAACCCTAACCTTAACCTACCGCTAACCCTACCCCTACCCCTACCCCTAACACTATCCCTAACCCTAACTCAATCCTAACCCTAAGTCTACCCCTAACCCTAGCCCAAGCCCTAGTCCTAAACCTAACCATAACCCTAGTGCTAGTCGTAACCCTAAACCTAACCCAACCCTACCCCTACCCCTACCCCTACCGCTAAACCTAACCCTAACCCTAACCCTACGCCTAATCCTAAACCTAACCATCACCCTAACCCCATCCCTACCCCTACCCCTAACCCGAACCCTACAACTAAATCTACCCCTAACCCTAACACTAACCCTAAACCTACCCGTAACCGTAACCCTAACACTAAACCTAACCCTACTCCTAACCGTAACCCTAACCCTAACCCTAACCCTACCCCTATCCCTAACCTTAACCCTAAACCTAAGCCTACCCCTAACTCTAACCCAAACCCTAACCCTAACCCTAACCTTAACTCTAAACCTAACCCTAACCCTAACCCTAACCCTACCCCTAAACCTAAGCCTAACCCTAACCCTACTCCTAACCGTAACCCTAACCCTAACTCTAACCCTAACCCTACACCTAAACCTAACTCTTCCCCTAACGCTACACCTAACCCTAAACCTACCCCTAGGCCTAACCCTAACCCAAACCCTAATCCTAACCCTAACCCTACCCCTAATGCTACCTCTAACCCTTACCCTAACCCTAAACCTACCCCTAAACCTATCCCTAACCCTAACCCTAAACCTAGCCCTAGCCTTAATCCTAACCTTAACCATAACCCTAGCCCTAGCCATAGCCCTAACCCTAACTGTAACCCTAGCACTAGTGCTAACCCTAAGCCTAACCCTAACCCTAACTCTACCCCTAACCCTAACCCTAACCCTAATCCTAACCCTAAACCTACACCTACCCCAATCCCTACCCATAAACCTACCCCTACCCCTAAACCTACCCCTACCCCTAACCCTAACCCCTCCCCCTAACCCTAAACCTAGCCCTAGCCCTAACAATAACCCTAACCCTAAACCTAAACCTACCCCTACCCCTACCCCTACCCCTAACCCTAACAATACCCCTGCCACTAACCCTTACCCTAAACCTAACCTACCCCTAATTCTAACCCTAACCCTAACCCTACCCCTACCCCTACCCCAACCCTAACACTAACCCTACCCCTACACGTAACCCTAACAATAACTCTAACCCTAACCCTACACCTAAGCCTAACCCAAACGCTAACTATACCCCTAACCGTAACCCTAACCCTAACCCTAACCCTAAACCTACACCTAACGCTAACCCTAACCCTAAGCCTAACCCTCAACCCACCCCTACCCCTAACCCTATCCCTAAACCTAACCCAACCCCTAAACCTAACCCTAACCCTAACCTTAACCCTACCCCTAACCCTAACCCTAACCCTAACCCTAACCCTACCCCTAACCCTAAACCTACCCCTAACCCTACCCCTAACCCTAAACCTAAACCTCACCCTACCCCTACCCCTACCCCTAACCTTAACCATAGCCCAAACCCTAACCCTAACCCTACCCCTACACTTACCCCTACCCCTACCCCTACCGCTAACCCTAACCCTAACCCTAACCCTACCTCTACCTCTACACCTGCCCCTAACCCTAACCCTACCCCTAACCCTAACCCAAACCCACCACTACCCCTACACCTACCCCTAAACCTAACCCTAGTCCTACCCCTTACGCTAACCCTAACCCTAACCCTAACCCTACCCCTAACCCTAATCCTAACCCTAACCCTACCCTTAACCGTAACCCTAACCCTAACTCTAATCCTAACCCTACCTCTAACAATAACCTTAACCCTAACAATACCCCTAACCGTAACCCTACCCCTAACCCTAAACCTACCCCTACCCCTTAACGGTAACTCTAACCCTAACCCTAACCCTAACCCTAGCCCTAGCCTTAACCCTAAACCTAACCCTAACACTACCCCTAACCCTAACACCAACCCCAAACCTAACCCTAACCCTACCCCTACTCCTACCCCTAACCCTACCCCTAACTCTACCCCTAAACCTAACCCTATCCCTAACCCTAATCCTAACCCTAATTCTAAACCTACCCCTACACCTACCCCTACCCCTAACCCTACCCCTACCGCTACCACTAACCCTAACCCTAACCCTAACCCTACCCCTAACCCTAACCCTATCCCTAACATTAACCCTAACCGTAACCGTAACCCTAACTCTAACCCTAACCCTAACCCTATACCTAACCCTTCCCCTAACTCTATCCCTAACCCTAACCCTACCCCTAACCCTAACAATAACCCTAACCCTAACCCTAACCCTCACCCTAATCCTAACCCTAATCCTAAACCTACCCCTACCTCTACCCCTACCCCTAACCCCAACAATACCCCTGCCACTAACCCTAACCTAACCCTAACTCTAACCCTAACTCTAACCCTAACCCTAACCCTTAACCTATCCCTACCCCTAACCGTAACCATAACCCTACCCCTATATGTAACACTAACCCTAACTCTAACCCTAACCCTACCACTACCCCTAACCCTAACCCTAACTATGCCCCTAACCGTAACCCTAAACCTAACCCTAATCCTACAACTAAAGCTAATCCTTACCCTAAACCTAACCCTAACCCTAACCCCACCTCTACCCCTAACCCTATCCCTAACCCTAACCCAACCCTTTAACCCTAACCCTAACCTTAACCCTACCCCTACCCCTAACCCTAACCCTAACCCTAACCCTAACACTACCCCTAAACCTAAACCTAAAACTACCCCTAACCCTACCCCTAACCCTAACCCTAAATCTAAACCTACACCTACCCCTACCCATACCCCTAACTCTAACCCTAACCCTACACCTACGCCTAACTCTACCCTTACCCCTACTCCTAACCCTAACCCTACCACTAACCCTAACCCTAACCCTAGCCCTAGCCCTCACCCTAACCGTAATCCTAACCCTAGCCCTAGTCCTAACTCTAACCCTAACCCTAATCCTAGCCCTAGCCCTAACGCTAACCCTAACCCTAGCCCTAACCCTAACCCTAACCCTACCCCTACCCCTACCACTACCCCTACTCCTAACCCTAATCCTAACCCTGCCTCTATCCCTACACCTGCTGCTAACCCTAACCCTAACCCTAACCCTACACCCACCCCTACCCCTACACCTACCCTTAAACCTAACCCTAACCATACCCCTAACCCTACCCCTAACCGTAACCCTAACCCTAACTCTAATCCTAACCCTAGCCCTATCAATAACCCTAACCCTAACAATACCCCTAACCGTAACCCTATCCCTAAACCTAACCCTACACCTACCCCTAAAGGTAACCCTAACTCTAAACCTAACCGTAGCCCTAACCCTAGCCCTAGCCTAAACCCTACCCCTAACCCAAACCTACACCTAACCCTAACCCCAACCCCAACCCTAACCCTAACCCTAACCCCACCCCTAACCCTACCCGTATCCCTACCCTTACCCCTACTGCTAACCCTAACCCTAACCCTACCCCTAACACTACCCCTAACCCTACACCAAACCGTAACCCTTACCTTACCCCTAACCCTAAACCAAACCCTAACCCTAAACCTAGCCCTACCCCTACCCCTAACCCTAACCCTAATCCTAACCCTAATCCTAAACCTACCCCTACCCCTAACCCTAAACCTACCCCTAAACCTAACCCTACTGCTACCACTAATCCTAAACCTAACCCTAACCCTAACCCTACCCCTAACCCTAACCCTATCCCTAACAGTACCCCTAACCATAACCCTAATCCTAACACTAACTCTACCCCTGACCCTAACCCAAGCCCTAGCCCTAAACCTAACACTAACCCTAGCGCTAGCCCTAAACCTACCCCTACCCCTACCCCTACCCCTAACCATAACTCTACCCCTAACCCTAACCCAAGCCCTAGTCCTAAACCTAACCCTAACCCTAACCCTAACCCTACCCTACCCCTATCCCTATCCCTACCCCTACCCGTACCGCTAGTCCAAACCCTAACCCTAACCCTACCCTACCCCTACCCCTACCCCTACCCGTACCGCTAACCCTAACTCTAACCCTACACCTAACCCTAATCCTAACCCTAACCGTTACCCTAACCCTAACCCTACCCCTAACCTTACCCCTAACCCTAAACCTAACCCTACCCCTAAAGCTACCCCTACCCCTACCCCTACCCCTAACCCTACGCGTAACCGTAACCGTAACCCTAACTCTAACCCTACTCATAACCGTACCTATCCCTAACCCTAACCCTAACCCTAACCCTAACCCTACCCCTACCCCTAACCCTAAAACTAACCCAACCCCTAAAGCTCCCCCTAATCCTAACCCTAAACCTAACCGTAACCCTAACCCTAACCCTAACCCTACATCTAATTCTAATGCTAACCCTAACCCTAACCCTAACCCTACCCCTAATGCTAACCCTAACCCTAACCTACCCCTACCCCTTACCGTAACCCTAACCCTAACCCTAACCCTAACCCTACCCCTAACGCTTACCCTAACCCTAACTCTAAACCTAACCCTACCCCTACCCCTAACCCTAATCCTAACCCTACTACTAACTCTAACCCTAACCCTAACCGTAACCCTACCCCTACCCCTATCCCTAACCCTAACCCTAACCCTACCCCTAACCGTAACCCTAACCCTAACCCTAACTCTAACCCTAACCCTACCACTAAACCTAACCCTTCCCCTAACGCTACCCCTAACCCTAAACCTACCCCTAACCCTAACCCTAACCCTACCCCTAATCTTAACCCTAACCTTTCCCCTAACGTTCCCTCTAAACCTAACCTTACCCCTACCCCTAACCCTATCTCTACCCCTAACCCTAACCCTAAACCTAACCCTACACCTAACGCTAACCCTAAACCTAAACCTAAACCTAGCCCTAACACCAACCCTAACCCTAACCATATCCCTAACCCTAACCCTACCCCTAACCCTAACCCCACTCCAAACCCTAACACTACCTCTAAACCTAACCCTAACCCTAACCCTACCCCTACCCCTACCCCTAACCCTACACCTACCGCTACCCCTACTCCTAGCCCTAACCCTACCCCTACCCCTACACCTACCCCTAAACCTAACCCTAACCCTAACCTTAAACCTAGCCCTAGCCCTAACCCTAAATTTAACCCTAACCTTAGACATAGCCATAGCTCTAACCCTAACTGTAACCCTAGCCCTAGCCCTAACCCTAAGCCTAACCCTAACCCTAACTCTACCCCTAACCCTAAGTATAACGCTAATCGTAACCCTAACCCTACACGTACCCCTACCCCTACCCCTACACCTAACCCTACCCCTACCCTTAACCCTAACCCTAACCCTAACCCTACTCCTAACGCTAACCCTACCCCTATTCCTACCCCTAACCGTAACCCGAACCCTAACCCTAAAACCCTAACCCTAATCCTAACCCTAACCCTAAACCTAACCCTAACCTAGCCTAGCACTAAACCTAAACCTAACCCTAGCCCTAACCCTAACCGTAGCCCATGCCCAACCCTAACCCTAACCCTACCCCTAACTCTATCCCTAAACCTACCCCTAACACTACCCCTAACAATAACCCTAACGTAACCCTAACCCTACTCCTACCCCTAACCCTAACCATAACCTTAGCCCTAGCCCTAACAATAAAACCTAACCCTAACCCTAACCCTAATCCTATGCCTAATCTTAAACCTAACCCTACCCCTACCCTAACCCTAACAATACTCCTGCAATTAACCCTAACCCTAACAATAACCCTAACCCTAACCCTAACCCTACCCCTAACTCTAACCCTAACACTAACCCTAACCCTAACCCTACCCCTAATCCTAACCCTAATCCTAACCCTAACCCTTACCCTACCCCTAACCCTAACCCTAAACCTAACCCTAGCCCTAGCCATAACCCTAAACCTAACCCTAACACTACCGCTAACCCTAACCCTACCCCTAACACTATCCCTACCCCTACACCTACCCCTACCCCTACCGCTAACCCTAACCCTAACCCTACCCCTACGCCTAATCCTAAACCTAACCGTCACCCTAACCCCAACCCTACCCCTAACCCTAACCCTAACCCTACACCTAAAGCTACCCCTAACCCCAACACTAACCGTAAACCTACCCGTAACCATAACCCTAATCCTAAATCTAACCCTACTCCTAACCGTAACCCTAAACCTAACCCTACCCCTATCCCTAACCCTAACCCTAAGCCTACCCCTAACTCTAACCCAAACCCTAACCCTAACCCTACCCTTAACTCTAAACCTAACCCTAACCCTAACCCTACCCCTAAACCTAAGCCTAACTCTAACCCTAACCCTACCCCTAACGGTAACCCTAACCCTAACTCTAACCCTAACCCTACACCTAAACCTAACTCTTCCCCTAACGCTACCCCTAAACCTAAACCTACCTCTAGCCCTAACCCTAACCCAAACCCTAACCCTAACCCTAACCCTACCCCTAACGCTACCTCTAACCCTAACCCTAACCCTAACCCTACCCCTAAACCTATCCCTAACCCTAACCCTAAACCTAGCCCTAGCCCTAACCCTAACCTAAACCATAACCCTAGCCCTAGCCATAGCCCTAACCCTAACTGTAACCCTAGCACTAGCGCTAACCCAATGCCTAACCCTAACCCTAACTCTACCCCTAACCCTAACCCTAACCCTTATCCTAACCCTAAACCTACACCTACACTTACACCTTACACCTACCCCAATCCCTACCGCTAACCCTACCCCTACCCCTAAATCTACCCCTACCCCTAACCCTAACCCCTACCCCTAACCCTAACCCTAGCCCTAGCCCTAACAATAACCCTAACCCTAATCCTAAACCTACCCCTAACCCTACCCCTACCCCTAACCCTAACAATACCCCTGCCACTAACCCTTACCCTAACCCTAACCCTACCCCTACCCCTACAAGTAACCCTAACCCTAACTCTAACCCTAACCCTACCCCTAAGCATAACCCTAACGCTAACTATAACCCTAACCGTAACCCTAACCCTAACCCTACACCCACCCCTACCCCTAACTCTATCCCTAACCCTAACCCAAC
>JANJXV010000068.1:2957500-2962500 GCA_024803745.1 Megascapheus bottae | reverse complement strand
ATCCTAACCCTAACCCTAACCCTCACCCTTACCGTAACCCTCACACTAACCTTAAACCTAACCCTAAACCTAATCCTAACCCTAACCCTAACCGTATATCTAACTGTAACCCTAACCCTAACCCTAACCCTTACCGTTACCCTAACCCTAACCCTAACTCTAACCCTTACTCTTACCTTAACAATAACCACAAACCTAAGCCTAACCCTTACCCTAACCCTAAACCTAACCCTAACCCCTAACCCTAAACCTAACACTAAACCTTAACCTTACCCAAACCCTAAACCTAACCTTAACACTAACCCTAACCCCTAACCCTAACCCTAGCCCTAACCCTTACCCTTACCCTAATCCTAACCCTAAACTTAACCCTAAACCTAACACTAACCATAACCAAAACCCTGACCCTAAACCTAACCCTAACCCTAACCGTAACCCCAAACCTAACCCTAACCCTAACCCTAACCCTAACCCTAACCCAAACCTTTTGCGCTAACCCTAACCTTAAACCTAACCATTACCCTTAAACTAACTCTAAACTTATACCTAACCCACACCCGAACCCTAACCCTAACCCTAACCATAACCCTAAACGTTACCCTAACCCTAACCCTATACCTTACCCGTACCCTAAACCTAACCGTAACCCTAACCCTAACCATAAGTCTTAAACTTAGCCTAACCCTAACCCTAACCCTAACCCTAACCCTAACTTTAACCCTAACCCATAACATAACCATAGCCCTTACCCTTACCCTAAACCTAACCCTAAATCTAACCCTAACTCTAACCCGTACCCTTACCCTAACCCTAACCGCAACCCTAAGCTTTACCTAACCCTAAACCTAACCCTAACCCTTAGCCTAAACTTAACCCTAACCCTAACCCTAAACCTTACCCTTACCCGTACCCTAACCCTAACCCTAAACTTAACCCTAACTCTAATCCTAACCCTTACCCTTACCCTAACCCTAACCCTATTCCTAACGCTAACTCTAACCCTAATCCTACCCCTTACCCTTTCCCTAAACCTAACCCTATGCCTAACCGTAAACCTAGCCCTTAACCTTACCCTAACCCTAACCATAACCCTAACCCTAAACTTAACCCTAACCCTAACCCTAACCCTAACACTTACCCTAACCCTAACCCTAACCCTAACCCTTAATCTAACTCTTACCCTAACACGAATCCTAATCCTTACACTAACCCTAACCCTAACCCTAAAATTAACCCTTACCATTACCCTAAACCTAACCCTAACCTTAAGGCTAACCCTATACCTAACACTAAAGCTAATGCTAACCCTAAACCCTAAATCTAACCCTAACCCTAACCCTAAATCTAACCCTTACCCATACCCTAACCCTAACCCTAACCTTAATTCTAACCCTAACCCTAACCCGAATCCTAATCCTTACCCTAACCCTAACCCTCACCCTTACCCTTAAGCTAAACCTAACCCTAACCCTAACCCTAACCCTAACCCTAACCCCTAACCCTAACCCTTACCCTTACCCTATCCCTAAACCTAACCCTAACGCTAACACTTACCCTAACCCTAAACCTAACCCTAAACCTAACCCTAACGCTAACCCTAACCCTTACCCTAAACCTAACCCTAACTCTAACCCTAACCCTAAAACTAACCTATCCCTAACCTTTAGCCTAACCCTAACCCTAAACCTAAACTTAAGCCTAACCCTAACCCTAACCCTAAACCTTATCCTTACCTAACCCTAACCCTACACCTAACACTAACCCTAACCTTAAACCTAACCCTAAAACTAAGCCTTACACATAGCCTAACCTTAACCCTAAACCTAACCCTTACCCTTACCCTAACCCTAACCCTAACCCTAACACCTAACCCTAACCCTAACCCTAACTCTAATCCTTAGTCTTTACCTAACACTAACCCTAACCCTAGCCCTTACACTGAGCCTAACTCAAACCCATAGCCTTACCCTAACCCTAACTGTAACCCTTACTCTAATATTAACACTAACCCTAACCCCTATCCCTAACCCTAACCCTAATCCTAACCCAAAACTTAACCCTTACACTAACCCTAACCCTTACCCTAACCCTAAACCTAACCCTAACCCCTAACCCTAACCCATACCCTAACGCTCACCCTAAGCCTAACCCTAACCTTAACCCTAACCCAAACACTTACCCTTGCCCTAACCCTAACCCAAACCCGAACCCTAACTTTTATGCTAAACCTAAACCTAACCCTAACGCTAACCCTTACCCTAACCCTAACCCTAAGCACTAACCCTAAACCTTACCCTAAACCTAACCCTAACCCTAACCCTTACCCTTACCTTAAACCTAAACCTACCTCTAACCCTAACCCTAACCCTAACCCTACCCCTTACCCTAAACCTAACACTTAGCCTAACACTAACCCTAACCCGAACCTTAAACCTAACCCTAACCCTAACCCTAACCCTTACCCTTACCCTAACCCTAACCCTAACCCTTACTCTTACCCTCACCCCAAACCTAACCCTAACCCTAACCCTAAAATTTACCCTTAGCCTAAACCTAACCCTAAACTTAACCCTGACCCCTAACACTAAACCTAAACCTTACCCTTACCCTAACCCTAACCCTAACCTTAACCCTAAACCTAACACTAAACAAAACCCTAACCCTAACCCTTACCCTAACCCTAACCCTGAACCTAAACCTAACCCTAACCCTTACACTTACCCTACCCATAACCCTAAACATAACCGTAACCCTAACAATAAGCCTAACTCTTAACCTAAACCTAACCCTAACCCTAACCCTAACCCTTAGCCTTACCCTAAACCTAAACCTAACACTAACCCTTACCCTTACCGTAACCCTAACCCTAACACTTAGCCTTACCCTAACCCTAATCCTATCCCTAACCCTAACACTTACCCTAACCCTAATCATAACCCTAATTCTTACACTAACCCTAACCCTAACCCTTACGCTTTCCCTAACCCTAAACCTAACCCTAACCCTAAACCTTACCCTTACCCTTACCCTAACCCTAACACTAACCCTAACCCTAAACTTAACCCTAATCCTAACCCTAAACCTTACCCTTAACCTAAGCCTAACCGTAAACCTAAACCTAACCCTAACCCTAACACTTACCCTTACCCTAAATCTAACCCTAACCCTAACCCTAGCCCTTACCCTTACCCTAACCCTAACCCTAACCTTAACCCTAAACCTAACACTATCCCTAACCCTAACCCTTACTCTAACCCTAACCCTGAACCTAAACCTAACCCTAACCCTTACCCTTACCCTAACCTTAACCCTAAACCTAACCCTAACCCTAACCCTAACCCTTACCCTAACCCTAACCCTAACCTTAACCTTAACCCTTACCCTTACCCTAACCCTAACGCTAACCCTAACCCATAACCTTACCCTAACCCTAACCCTAACCTTAATGCTAAACCTAACCCTAACTCTAACCCTTACCCTTACCATAACCCTAACGCCAAACCTAACCCTAACCCTAACCCAACACTAACCCTAATCCTAACCCTTACTCTTACCCTAAATCTAACACTAAACCTAACACAAAACCTTACCCTTACCCTAACCCTAACCCTAACACTAACCTTAACACTAAATTTTAGCCTTACCCTAACCCTAACCCTTAACCTTACCCTAATTCTAACCCTAACCCTTACCCTAACCCTAACCCTAACCTCTACCCCTAACCCATACCCTAACGCTCACCCTAACCCTAACCCTAACCCACTTACCCTTACCCTAACCGTAACCCTAACCTTAACCCTAACCCTAATTTTTACCCTAAACCTAACCCTAACCCTAACCCTAACCCTTATCCTAACCCTAACGCTAAGCACTAACCCTAAACCTTAACCAAACCTAACCCTAACCCTAATCCTTAGCCTTACCCTAACCCTAACCCTACCTCTAACCCTAACCCTATCCCTAACCCTACCACTTACCCTAACCCTAACCCTTAGCCTAACACTAACCCTAACCCTAACCCTAACCTTAACCCTAACCCTAACCCAAAACCTTACCCTTACCCTAACCCTAACCCTAAACCTAACCCTTACTCTTACCCTCAAGCTCACCCCAAACCTAACCCTAACCCTAACCCTAAACCTTACCCTTACCCTAAACCTAACCGTAACCCTAACCCTAACCCTGACCCTTAACACTAAACCAAAACCTTACCATTATCCTAACCCTAACTCTAACCTTATCCCTAAACCTAACACTAACCCTAACCCTAACCCTTACCCCAACCCTAACCCTGAACGTAAACCTAACCCTAACCCTTACACTTACCCTAACCGTAACCCCAAACCTAACCCTAACCCTAACTCTTAACCTAACCCTAACCCTAACCCTAAACCTTAGCCTTACCCTAACCCTTACCCTAACCCTAACCCTAACCCTTACCCTTAACCTATCCCTAACCCTTACCCTAACCCTAAACCTAACCCTAACCCCTAACTCTAACCCATACCCTAACGCTCACCCTAACCCTAACCCTAACCTTAACCCTAACCCAAACACTTACCCTTGCCCTAACCCTAACCCAAACCCTAACCCTAACTTTTACGCTAAACCTAAACCTAACCCTAATGGTAACCCTTACCCTAACCCTAACCCTAAGCACTAACCCTAAACCTTACCCTAAACCTAACCCTAACCCTAACCCTTACCCTTACCCTAACCCTAACCCTACCTCTAACCCTAACCCTAACCCTAACCCTACCCCTTACCCTAACCCTAACACTTAGCCTAACACTAACGCTAACCCGAACCTTAACCCTAACCCTAACCCTAACCCTTACCCTTACCCTAACCCTAACCCTAACCCTTACTCTTACCCTCACCCTCACCCCAAACCTAACCCTAACCGTAACCCTAAAACTTACCCTTAGCCTAAACCTAAACCTAAACCTAACCCTGACCCCTAACACTAAACCTAAACCTTACCCTTACCCTAACCCTAA
>JANJXV010000068.1:2920000-2950000 GCA_024803745.1 Megascapheus bottae | reverse complement strand
TCTAACTCTAACACTTACCACATTCCTAACCCTAACCCTAAATCTAACCCTTACCCTAACCCGAATCCCAATCCTTACCCTAACCCTAATTCCTAACCCTAAACCTAAACCTAACCCTAACTCTAACCCTTAGTCTTAACCTAACCCTAGCCTAACACTAGCCCTTACCCTAACCCTAACTCAAATCCTTAGCCTTACCCTAACCCTAACCCTAACACTTACCCTAACCCTAAGACTAACCCTAACCCCTGAACCTAACCCTAAGCCTAACGCTCCCCCTAACCCTAACCCTAACCATAACCCTTACCCTTTCACTTACCCTAACTCTAACGCTGAGCCTTACCCTAACCCTATCCCTAACCCTTACCCTAACCCTAACCCTAACCCTACCCCTAAACCTAACCCATACCCTAAAACTCACCCTGACCCTAAACCTAACCCTGAACCTTACCCTAACGCTAACCCGAACTCTAACTCTTACCCTTACCTTCACCCTAACACTAACCATAACGCCAACCCTAAACCTAACCCTAACCCTTACTCTTACCCTAACCCTAACCCTTAACCTAACCCTAACCCTAACCCTAACCTTAACCCTTACCCTAAACCTAATCCCTACCCTAACCCTAAACCTAACCCTAACCCTAACCTTAACCCTAACCCTTACCCTTACCCGAACCCTAACCCTAACCCTAACCCTAACCCTAAACCTAACCCTAACTCTTACCCTTACCATAACCCTAACCACAAACCTAACCCTATCCCTAACCCTAACCGTAACCCTTACCCTAACCCTAACCCTAACCCTAACCCTTACTCTTACCCTAAACCTATCCCCAAACCTAGCCCTAACCCTTAGCCTAACCCTAACCCTAAACCTGAACCTAACCCTAACCCTAACCCAAACCCTTACCCTAACCCTAAACCTAAATTTAACCTTAACCCTAACCCTAACCCTAAACCTTACCCTAACCCTAACCCTAACCCTAACCATAACCCTAAACCTAACCCTAACCCTAACCCTAACCCTAACCCTTACGCTTACCCTAACCCTAACCTTAACCCTAACCTTTACGCTAACCCTAAACCTAACCCTAACCCTTACCCTTACCCTAAATCTAACCTTAAACCTAACCCTAATCATAACCCTAACCTTAACCCTAACCCTTACCCTTACCCTAACCCTAACCCTAACCTTAACCCCAACCCTAACCCTAACCCTAATGCTTACCCTTACCCTAACTCTAACCCTAACCCTAAGCCTAACACTTACCGTTACCCTAACCCTAACTCTAACCCTAACCCTAACATTTACCCCAACCCTAACCCTAACCCTAATGCTTACCCTTACCCTAACTCTAACCCTAACCCTAAGCCTAACACTTACCGTTACCCTAACCCTAACCCTAACCCTAACCCTAACCTTAACCCAACCCTAACCCTAACCCTTACCCTTACCCTAACCCTAATCCTAACCCTAACCCTAACCCTAACCCTTAACCTTACCCTTATCCTAAACTTAACCCTAAACCTAACACTTACCCTTACCCTAACCCTAACCCTAACCCCTAACCCTAAACCCAACCCTAACCCTAACTTTAACCCTTAGACTTACCCTAAAGCTAACCCTAACCCTAACCCTTAGCCTAACACTAAAATTAACAGTTAGCCTTATATTAACCCTAACCCTAACCCTTACTCTAACCCTAACCCTAACCCTTACCCTAACCCTAACATTAACTCTAACCCCTAACCCTAACCCTAACCCTAACGCACACCCTAACCCTAACACTAACCCTAACCCTTACCCTAAGCCTAACCCTAACTCTAACCCTTAGCCTTACCCTAACCATAACACTAACCCTTACCCTAAACCTAACCCTTAACCTAACCCTAAACCCAACCCTAACCTTAACCCTTACCCTAACCCTAATCCTTACCCTAACTGTAACCTAACCCTAACCCTAACCTTAACCCTTATCCTAACCCTAATCCTTACCCTAACTGTAACCTAACCCTAACCCTAAACTTAACCCTAAACCTTAACCTTACCCTAACCCTAACCCTAACCCTAACCCTACCCTAACCCCAAATCTAACCCTAAACTTAAACCTAATCCTGACTCTTACCCTAACCCTAACCCTAACCCTAACCCTTATTTTACCCTAACCCTAACCCCAAACCTAACCCTAACCCTAACCCTAACCCTAACTCTAACCCTAAGCCTTACCCTAACCCTAACCCTAACCCTTACCCTAACCCCAACCCTAACCTTTACCCTAAACCTAACCCTAACCCTGAACCTAACCCTAACCCTAACCCATACCCTTACCCTAACCCGAAACCTAAATCTAACATTAACACTAACCCTAACCCTAAACCTTACCCTAACCCTAACCCTAACCCTTACCCTAACCCTAACCCTAACACTAACCCTAACCCCTAACCCTAACCCTAACCCTTACCCTAAACCAAACCCTAACCCTTAGCCTAACCCTAACCCTAACCCTAAACTTAACCCTAACCCTAACCCTTACCCTTACCCTAACCCTAACCCGAACCCCTAACCCTAACCCCAACCCTAACCCTAACTTTAACCCTTAGACTTACCCTAAAGCTAACCCTAACCCTAACCCTAACACTAACACTAACACTAACAGTTAGCCTTACATTAACCCTAACCCGAACCCTTACCCTAACCCTAACCCTTACCCTAACCCTAACATTAACTCTAACCCCTAACCCTAATGCTCACCCTAACCCTAACACTAACCCTAACACTTACCCTAAGCCTTACCCTAACCCTAACTCTTAGCCTTACCCTAACCATAACACTAACCCTTACCCTAAACCTAACCCTTAACCTAACCCTAACCCTAACCCTAACCTTAACCCTTACCCTAACCCTAATCCTTACCCTAACTGTAACTTAACCCTAACCCTAAACTTAACCCTAAACCTTAACCTTACCCTAACCCTAACCCTAACCCTAATCCTAAACCAAAACCTAACCCTAAACCTAACACTTACACTTACCCTAACCCTAATCCCAAACCTAACCCTAAACTTAAACCTAACCCTGACTCTTACCCTAACCCTGACCCTAACTCTAACCCTTACACTTACCCTAACCCTAGCCCCAAACCTAACCCTACCCCTAACCCTAAACCTTACGCTTACCCTAAACCTAACCCTAACCCTTACCCTAACCCTAAAGCTAACCCCTAACCCTAATCCTAACCCTAAACCTTACCCTTACCCTAACCCTAAAACTAACCCTAACCCTAACCCTAACCCCTAACCCTAACCCAGACCCTTACCCTTACCCTAACCATAACCCTAATCTTAAACCTAAACCTAAAACTAACCCTAACCCTAACCCTAACCCTAACGGTAACCCTAATCCTTACCCTAACCCTTACACTAACCCTAAACCTAACCCTTTCCCTAACCCTAAAGCTAACCCTAATCCTTACCCTAACCCTTACACTAATCCTAAACCTAACCCTTACCCGAACCCTAAACCTGAACCTAACCCGAACCCTAACCCTTACCCTTACACTAACCCTAAACCTAACCCTAATCCTTACACTTATCCTAACCCTAACCCTAACCTTAATGCTAACCCTAACTCTAACCCTAACGCTTACCCTTAACCTAACCCTAACCCTAACCCTAACCGTAACCCTAATCCTAACACTTACCCTAAGCCTAACCCTAACCCTAAACCTTAATGCTAACCCTAACCCTAACCCTTACCCTAACACTAACCCTAAACCTAACCCTAATCCTTACCCTAACCCTAACCCTAACCCTAAAGCTAACCCCTAACCCTAATCCTAACCCTAAACCTTACCCTTACCCTAACCCTTACCCTAACCCTAACCCTAACCCTTACCCTAACCCTAACCCTGAACCTAACCCTAACCCTAACCCATACCCTTACCCTAACCCTAAACCTAAATCTAACCTTAACCCTAACCCTAACCCTAAACCTTACCCTAAACCTAACCCTAACCCTAACCATAACCCTAAACTTAACCCTAACCCTAACCCTAACCCTTACGCTTACCCTTACCCTAACCCTAACCTTAACCCTAACCTTTACGCTAACCCTAAACTTAACCCTAACCCTTACCCTTACCCTAACCATAACCCTAACCTTAACCCCAACCCTAACCCTTACCCTAATGCTTACCCTTACCCTAACTCTAACCCTAACCCTAAGCCTAACACATACTGTTACCCTAACCCTAACTCTAACCCTAACCCTAAAATTTACCCTAACCATAACCCTAACCCTTACCCTAACCCTAACCCTAACCCTAACCCCTAACCCTAACCCTTACCCTAACCCTAACCCTAACCCAAACCCTTACCCTTACTCTAACCCTAACCCTACCTCTAACCCTAACCCTAACCCTAACCCTAACCCTTATCCTAAACCAAACCCTAACCCTTAGCCTAACCCTAACCCTAACCCTAACCCTAACACTAACCCTAACCTTAACCCTAACCCTAACCCTAACCCTTACCCTTAGCCTTATCCTAAACTTAACCCTAAACCTAACACTTACCCTTACCCTAACCCTAACCCTAACCCCTAACCCTAACCCCAAGCCTAACCCTAACTTTAACCCTTAGACTTACCCTAAAGCTAACCCTAACCCTAACACTAACACTAACACTAACACTAACAGTTAGCCTTACATTAACCCTAACCCGAACCCTTACCCTAACCCTAACCCTTACCCTAACCCTAACATTAACTCTAACCCCTAACCCTAATGCTCACCCTAACCCTAACACTAACCCTTACCCTTACCCTAAGCCTAACCCTAACTCTAACCCTTAGCCTTACCCTAACCATAACACTAACCCTTACCCTAAACCTAACCCTTAACCTAACCCTAACCCTAAACCTAACCTTAACCCTTACCCTAACCCTAATCCTTACCCTAACTGTAACTTAACCCTAACCCTAAACTTAACCCTAAACCTTAACCTTACCCTAACCCTAACCCTAACCCTAATCCTAAACCAAAACCTAACCTTAACCCTAACACTTACACTTACCCTAACCCTAACCCCAAAACTAACCCTAAACTTAAACCTAACCCTTACTCTTACCCTAACCCTAGCCCCAAACCTAACACTACCCCTAACCCAAAACCTTACGCTTACCCTAAACCTAACCCTAACCCTTACCCTAACCCTAACCCTAACCCTAAAGCTAACCCCTAACCCTAATCCTAACCCTAAACCTTACCCTTACCATTACCCTAACCCTAAAACTAACCCTAACCCTAACCCTTACCCTAAACCAAACCCTAACACTTAGCCTAACCCTAACCCTAACCCTAACCTTAACCCTAACCCTAACCCTTACCCTTACCCTAACCCTAACCCTAACCCTAACACTAACCCTAACCTTAACCCTAACCCTAACCCTAACCCTTACCCTTAGCCTTATCCTAAACTTAACCCTAAACCTAACACTTACCCTTACCCTAACCCTAACCCTAACCCCTAACCCTAACCCCAAGCCTAACCCTAACTTTAACCCTTAGACTTACCCTAAAGCTAACCCTAACCCTAACACTTACCCTAACACTAACACTAAGAGTTAGCCTTACATTAACCCTAACCCGAACCCTTACCCTAACCCTAACCCTAACCCTTACCCTAACCCTAACATTAACTCTAACCCCTAAACCTAACGCTCACCCTAACCCTAACACTAAGCCTAACCCTTACCCTAAGCCTAACCCTAACTCTAACCCTTAGCCTTACCCTAACCATAACACTAACCCTTACCCTAAACCTAACCCTTAACCTAACCCTAACCCTAAACCTAACCTTAACCCTTACCCTAACCCTAATCCTTACCCTAACTGTAACTTAACCCTAACCCTAAACTTAACCCTAAACCTTAACCTTACCCTAACCCTAACCCTAACCCTAATCCTAAACCAAAACCTAACCCTAACCCTAACACTTACACTTACCCTAACCCTAACCCCAAACCTAACCCAAAACTTAAACCTAACCCTTACTCTTACCCTAACCCTAGCCCCAAACCTAACCCTACCCCTAACCCTAAACCTTACGCTTACCCTAAACCTAACCCTAACCCTTACCCTAACCCTAACCCTAACCCTAAAGCTAACCCCTAACCCTAAACCTAACCCTAAACCTTACCCTTACCATTACCCTAACCCTAAAACTAACCCTAACCCTAACCCTAACCCCTAACCCTAACCCAGACCCTTACCCTTACCCTAACCATAACCATAATCTTAAACCTAAACCTAAAACTAACCCTAACCCTTACCCTTTCCCTAACCCTAACCCTAACCCTAAACTTTACCCTTACCATTATCCTAACGCAAACGCTAACCCTAACCCTAACCACAACCCTTAACCTAACCCTAACCCTAATGCTAACCCTAACCCTTACCCTAACCCTAATCCTTACCCTAACCCTAAACCTAACCCTAACTCTAAACTTAACCCTAACCCTTACCCTTACCCTAACCCTAACCCTAACCCTAACCCTTACCCTTACCATAACCCTAACCCGAAACCTAACCCTAACCCTTACCCTAACCCTAACCCTAACCATTACCCTAACCCTAACCCTGAACCTAAGCCTAACCCTAACCCATACCCTTACCTTAACACTAACCCTAAATCTAACCCTAACCCTAAACCTAAACCTAACCCTAACCCAAACCCTAAACATAAACCTAACCCTAACCCTTACGCTTACCCTTACCCTAACCCTAACCCTAACCTTAACTCTAACCTTTAGGCTAACCCTAACCCTAACCCTAACCCTTACCCTTACCCTAAATCTAACCTTAAACCTAACCCTAATCCTAACCATAACCCTTGCCCTTACCCTAACCCTAACCCTAACCTTAAGCCCAACCCTAACCCTAAAACTAACGCTTACCCTTACCCTAACCCTAAACCTAACCCTAACACTAACACTTACCATTACCCTAACCCTAACTCTAACCCTAACCCTAACTTTTACCCTAACCATAACCCTAACCCTAACCCTTACCCTAACCCTAACCCTAACCCTTAACCTAACCCTAACCCTAATCCTAACATTTACCCTTACCCTAACCCTAACCCTACCTCTAAGCCTAACCCTAACCCTAACCCTAACCCTTACAATAAACCTAACCCTAACACTTAGCCAAACCCTAACCTTAACCCTAACCTTAAACCTAACCCTAACCCTAACCCTAACCCTTACCCTTACCCTAAACCTACCCCTAACCCTAACACTAACCCTAACCTTAACCCTAACCCTAACACTAACCCTAACCCTTACCCTTATCCTAAACTTAACCCTAAACCTAACCCGTCCCCTAAACCTAACCCTAACCTTAACCCCTAACCCTAACCCTTACCCTAACCATAATTCTAACAGTTAGACTTACCCTAACCCTAACCCTAACCCTTACCATAAGCTTAACCATAACCCTTACCCTAACCCTAACATTAACCCTAACCCCTAATCCTAACCGTAACCCTAACGCTCACCCTAACCCTTACACTAAACCTAACCCTTACCCTAAGCCTAACCCTAACTCTAAACCTTAGTCTTTCCCTAACCCTAACCCTCAGCCTTACCCTAACCCTAACCCTAACCGTTACCCTAAGCCTAACCCTAACCCTAACCCCTAACATTATCCCTAACCCTAATGCTCACCCTAACCCTAACCCTAACCCTAACCCTACCCTATCCCTAACCCTAAACCTAACCCTTACACTTACCCTAACCCTAACCCTAACCCTAACCCTTAACCTAACCCTAAACCTAACCCTAATCCTAACCCTAACCCTAAACCGAAACCTATCCCTAACCCTAACCCTAACCCTAAACCTAACCCTTACCCTAACCCTAACCCTAACCCCTAACCCTAACCCTCCCCCTAAACCTTACCCTTACGCTAACCATAAACCCAACCCTATCCCTAACACTAACCCTTACTCTTACCCTAACCCTAACACCAAACCTAACACTAACCCTAATCCTAAACCTTACTCTTACCCTAAACCTAACCCTAACCCTTACCCTAACCATAAACCCAACCCTAACCCTAACACTAACCCCTAACCCTCACCCTAACCCTAATTCTTACCTTTACCCTAACCCTAACCATACATTTAAACCTGATCCTAACCCTTACCCTTACCCTAACCCTAACCCTAAACCTAACCCTAAACCTAACCCTAACCCTAACACTTCCCATAACCCTAACCCTAACCCTAACCCTAAACCTAATCCTAACACTTACCCTTACCCTAATCCTAACCCTTACCCTTACCCTAACCCTAACCCTAACCTTAATGAAAACCCTAACCCTAACCCTAACCCTTAACCTAACCCTAACCCTAATCATTACCCTAACCCCAACCATAAAGCTAACCCTAACCCTTACCCTTACCCTAACCCTAACCCTAATCTAAACCTAACCCAAAACCTTACCCTTGCCTTTAACCTAAACCTAACCCTTACCCTAACCCTAACCTTAACCCTAACCCTAACCCTAACCCTAACCCTAAACCTTATGCTTACCCTAACCCTAACCCTAAACCTAACCCTATCCCTATCCCTAACCCTAAACCTTACATGTACACTAACAGTAATCCTAACCCTAACCATAACCCTTCCCCTTACCCTAACCCTAACCCTAAACCTAAACTAACCCTAACCCTAACTGTAAACCGTACCCTTACCCTAACCCTAACCCTAAATGTAACCCTAAACTTTACCCTAACCCTAACCCTAAACCTAACCCTTACCCTTACCCTAACCCTAACCCTAACCCTAACCCTAACCCTAACCTTAACCCTAACCCAAACCCTAATCCTTACTCTAACCCTAACCCTTAGCCTAACCCTAACACTAAACCTAACCCTAACTCTAACCCTTACCCTTACCCAAACCCTAACCGTAACCCTAACCTTTACCTAACCCTAAACCTAACCCTAAGCCTTACCCTTACCCTAACCCTAACCTTAAACCTAACCCTAACCCAAACCTTAACCATTACCCTTACCGTAACCCTAACCATACCCATAACCCCAACCTTAACCCTAACCCTAACCCTTACCCTTACCCTAACCCTAACCTTAAACCTAATACTAACAATAACCCTAACCCTAACCCATACCCTTACCGTAACCCTCACCCTAACCTTAACCCTAACCCTAATCCTAACCCTAACCCTAACCCTAACCCTATACCTAACTGTAACCCTAACCCTAACCCTAAACCTTACCCTTACCCTCACCCTAACCCTAATCCTAACTCTAACCCTTACCTTAACAATAACCACAAACCTAACCCTAAAACTAACCCTAAATCTTACCCTTACCCTAAACCTAACCCTAACCCTTACCCAAACCCTAAACTTAACCCTAACCCCTAGCCCTAAACGTAACACTAAACCTTAACCTTACCCGAACCCTAAACCTAACCTTAACACTAACCCTAACCCCTAACCCTAACCCTAACCCTAACCCTTACCCTTACCCTAACCCTAACCCTTACCCTAACCCTAAACCTAACCCTAACCCTAACCATAACCCCAAACCTAACCCTAACCCTAACCCTAACCCAAAACTTTTGCGCTAACCCTAACCTTAAACCTAACCATTAACCTTAAACTAACTCAACCCTTAAACCTAACCCTAAACCGAACCCTAACCCTAACCCTAACCATAACCCTAAACCTTACCCTAACCCTAACCCTATACCTTACCCGTACTCTAAACCTTACCCTAACACTAACCCTAACCATAAGTCTTAAACTTAGCCTAACCCTAACCCTAACCCTAACCTAACTTTAACCCTAACCCTAAACATAACCATAACCCTTACCCTTACCCTAAATCTAACCCTAAACCTAACCCTAACTCTAACCCGTACCCTTACCCTAACCCTAACCGTAACCCTAAGCTTTACCTAACCCTAAACCTAACCGTAACCCTTAGCCTAACTTTAACCCTAACCCTAACTTTAACCCTAACCCTATTCCTAGCCCTAACCCTTGCCCTTACCCTAACCCTAACCCTAACACTAACACTAACCGTAACCTTAACCCTAAACCTAACCCTAACCCTAACCCTTAACCTTTCCCTAAACTTTACCCTAAAACAACCCTTACCTTTACCCTAACCTTAGCCCTAAACCTAACACTTACCCTTACCCTAACCCTAACCCTAACCCTTACCCTAACCCTAACATTAATCCTAACTCTTAACTTTACCCTAACCCTAACCCTAACCCTAACCCTTACCCTTACCCTAACCCTACCTCTAAACCTAACACGAACTCTAACACTAACGCTAACCCTAACCCTAACCCTAACCCTTACCCTAACCCTAACCCTAAAACTAACCCTAACCATAACCCTAACCCTAACCCTAACCTTTACCCTAACCCTTACCCTAACCCTAACCCTAATCCTCAACCTCACCCTAACACTAACCTTAACCCTAACCCTTACCCTAATCCTAACCCTAAACCTTACCCTATCACTAACCCTAATCCTTACCCTAACCCTAACACTAACCCTAACCCCTAACCCTAACCCGAACCTTAATCTTAACGCTAAACCTAACCCTAACCCTAAAACTTACGCTAAGCCTAACCCTAACTCTAACCCTTAGCCTTACCCTAACCCTAACCCTATCCATAACACTTACCCTAACCCTAACACTAACCCTGACCCCGAACCCTAACCATAACCCTTACCCTAACCCTAACGCTAACGCCTAACCCTAACCCATACCCTAATCCTTATCCTAAACCTAAAGCTAACCCTTAACCCTACCCCTTACCCTAACACTAACCATAACCCTTACCCAAACCCTAACCCTTACCCTAATCCTAACCCTAACCCTTACCTAACCCTAACCCCTACCCTAATCCTTATCCTAAACCTAAAACTAACCCCTAACCCTAACCCTTACCCTACCCTAACCCTCACCCTAACTCTAACCCTAACCCTAATCCAAACCCTAACCCTTACCCTAACCGTAACCCTAACCCTTAGCCTATCCCTAAACCTAACCCTAACCCTAACCCCAAGCCTAAACCTAACCCCTAACCCTAACCCTTATCCTAACCCTAAACCTAACCCTTACCCTTACCCTAACCCTAACCCTAACCCTAACTCTAAACCGAACATTAACCATAACCCTAGCCCTAACCCTTACCCTAACACTAACCTTAACCCTAACCCTAACCCTAACCCTAATCCCTGCCCTTACTCTAACCCTAACCCTAAAACTAATCCTAACCCTAAAACTAACCCTAAACCTTACCTGTACCCTAAACGTAATCCTAACCCTAACCCTAAGCCTTAAACTTACTCTAACCCTAACCATAACCCTAACCCTAACTTTAACCCTAATCCTAACCCTAACCATAACCCTTACCCTTACCCTAACCCTATGCCTAACCTTAACCCTAAACCTAACCTTAACCCTAACCCTAACCCTTACCCTTACCCTAACCAGACCCCTAAACCTAACCTAACCCTTACCCTAACTCTAATCCTTACCCTTACCCTAACCCTAACCCTAACCGTAACCCTAACCTTTACCCAAACCCTAACCCTAACCCTAACCCTTACCCTTACCCTAACCCGAACCCTAAACCTAACTCTAACCCTAACACTAACCCTAGCCCTAACCCTAACCCTAACACTAACCCTAAACCTAACCCTAACCCTTACCCTTACCCTAACCCTAACACTAAGCCTAACCCTAACCCTAACCCTAACACATACCCTTACCCTAACCCTAACCCTAACCCTTACCTTTAACCTAACCCTAACCCTTACCCTAACCCTAACCCCAAACCTAACCCTAACACTAAACCTAACCCTAAACCTTACCCTAAACCTAACCCTAACCCTAAACTTCACTTTAACACTAACCCTAACCCTAACCCTTACCCTAATCCTAACCCTAAACCTAACCCTAACCCTAACACTTACCCTTACCCTAACCCTAAACCTAACTCTAACCCTAACCCTAACACTAATCCTTACCCTAACCCTAACCTTAACCCTTACCCTTACCCTAACCCTAACCGTAACCCTTACCCTTACCCTAACGCTAACTCTAACCTTAATGCTAACCCTAACCCTAACGTTAACTCTAAACCTTACCCTAAACCTAAACCTAACCATTATCCTCACCCTAAACCCAACCCTAACCCTAACCCTAACCCTTACCCTTTCCCTAACCCTAACCCTAACCCTAACCCTAACATTAATGCTAACCCTAACCCTAACCCTAATCCTTAACCTAGCCGTAACCCTAAACCTAAAACTAACCCTAACCCTAACTCTAACCCTAATCCTAACCATTACCCTTACCCTAACCCTAACCCTTACACTTTCAATAAACCTAACCCTAACCCTAACCCTAACCCTAACCCTTACCCTTTCCCTAACCCTAACCCTAACCCTAACCCTAACATTAATGCTAACCCTAACCCTAACCCTAACCCTAATCCTTAACCTAGCCGTAACCCTAAACCTAAAACTAACCCTAACCCTAACTCTAACCCTAATCCTAACCATTACCCTTACCCTAACCCTAACCCTTACACTTTCCATAAACCTAACCCTAACCCTAACCCTAACCATAACCCTTACCCTTACCCTAACCCTAAGCCTAACCTTAACCCTAAACCTAACCTTAACCCTAACCCTAACCCTTACCCTTACCCTAACCAGAACCCTAAACCTAACCTAACCCTAACCCTAACTCTAATCCTTACCCTTACCCTAACCCTAACCCTAACCGTAACCCTAACCTTTACCCTAACCCTAACCCTAACCCTAACCCTTACCCTTACCCTAACCAGAACCCTAACCCTAACTCTGAGCCTAACCCTAACCCAAACCCTAACCCTTACCCTAACCCTAAGCCTAACCCTTAGCCTAACCCTAACCCTAACCCTAACCTTAACATTAACCCTAACCCTTACCCTTACCCTAACATTAATCCTAACTCTTAACTTTACCCTAACCCTAAACCTAACCCTAACCCTGACCCTTACCCTAATCCTAACCCTAAATCTAACACTAACCCTAACACTAACCCTAACCCTAACCCTAACACTAACACTAACACTAACCCTAACCCTAACATTAATCCTAAATCTTAACTTTACCCTAGCCCTAACCCTAACCCTAACCCTTACCCTTACCCTAACCCTACCTCTAAACCTAACACCAACTCTAACACTAACGCTAACCCTAATCCTAACCCTAAACCTTACCCTTACCTAACCCTAAAACTAACCCTAACCATAACCCTAACCCTAACCCTAACCTTTACCCTAACCCTAACCCTTACCCTAACCCTAACCCTAATCCTCACCCTCACCCTAACACTAACCCTAACCCTAACCCTTACCCTAATCCTAACCCTAAACCTAACCCGAACCCTAACCCTTACCCTTACCCTAACCCTAAACCTAACCCTAACCCTAACACTAATCCTTAACCTAACCCTAACCCTTACCCTTACCCTTACCCTAACCCTAACCCTAACCCTAACACTAACCCTAACCTTAACCCTAACCCTAACCGTAACCCTTACCCTTAGCCTTATCCTAAACTTAACCCTAAACCTAACACTTACCCTTACCCTAACTCTAACCCTAACCCCTAACCCTAACCCCAACCCTAACCCTAACTTTAACCCTTAGACTTACCCTAAAGTTAACCCTAACCTAACCCTTACCCTAACACTAACACTAACAGTTAGCCTTACATTAACCCTAAACCGAACCCTTACCCCAACCCTAACCCTAACCCTTACCCTAACCCTAACATTAACTCTAACAACTAACCCTAACGCTCACCATAACCCTAACACTAACCCTAACCCTTACCCTTACCCTAACCCTAAACCTAACCCTTACCCTTACCCTAACCCTAACTCTAACCTTAATTCTAACCTAACCCTAACGTTAACCCTAACCCTTACCCTAAACGTAACCTAACCATTATCCTTACCCTAAACCCAACCCTAACCCTAACCCTTACCCTTTCCCTAACCCTAACCCTAACCCTAACCCTAACCTTTACCTAACCCTAAACCTAACCCTAACCATTACCCTAACCCTAACCCCTACCCTAATCCTTATCCTAAACCTAAACCTAAACCCTAACACTAAACCTTACCCTAACCTAACCCTTACCCCAACCCTAACCCTAACCCTTAGCCTAACTCTAACCCTAACCTTAACCCTAACCCTAACCCTAAACCTTACCCTTACCCTTACCCTAACCCTAAC
This sequence comes from Megascapheus bottae, assembly GCA_024803745.1. NCBI lineage: Eukaryota > Metazoa > Chordata > Mammalia > Rodentia > Geomyidae > Megascapheus > Megascapheus bottae. Next base: position 2,935,650 of record JANJXV010000068.1, on the reverse strand, counting down.
CCTAACAATAACCTAACCTTAACCATAATCCTAACCCTAACATTTACCCTAACACTAACCTTAACCCTGACCCTAACCCTAAACCTTGCCCTTACCCTAACCCTAACCCTAAACCTAACGCTAACCCTAACCCTAACCCTAACCCTAAACCTTACCTGTATGCTCAACCTAATCCTAACCCTAACCCTAAGCCATAAACTTACCCTAACCCTAACCATAACCCTAACCCTAACTTTAACCCTAACCCTAACCCTAACCATAACCCTTACCCTTACCCTAACCCTAACCCTAAACCTAACCTAGCCCTAACCGTAACTCTAACCCTTACCCTTACCCTAACCTTAACACTAACCGTAACCCTAACCTTTACCCTAACCCTAACTCTAACCCTAACTCTAAACTTAACCCTCACCCAAACCCTAACAATTTCCCTAACCCTAAGCCTAACCCTAACCCTAACCCTAAACTTAATCCTAACCTTAACCCTAACCCTTACACTAACCCCAATCCAAACCGTAAACATTACACTTATCCTAACCCTAACCCTAACCCTAACCCTAACCCTAACATTAATCCTAACCCTTACCTTTACACTAACCCTAAATCAAACCCTAACCCTAACCCTTACCCTAACCCTAACCCTAAACCTAACACTAACCCTAACACTAACCCTAGCCCTAACCCTAACCCTAAAACTAACCCTAAACCTAACCCTAACCTTACCCTTACCCTAACCCTAACACTAAGCCTAACCCTAACCATAACCCTAACACATACCCTTACCCTAACCCTAACCCTAACCCTTACCTTTACCCTAACCCTAACCCTTAACCTAACCCTAACCCCAAACCTAACCCTAACACTAACCCTAACTCTAAACCTATCCCTAACCTTTACCCTAACCCTAACCCTTAACCTAACCTTAACCCCAAACCTAACCCTAACACTAACCCTAACCCTAACCCTTACCCTAACCCTAACCCTAACCCTAACCCTCACCCTAACACTAACCCTAACCCTAACCCTTACCCTAATCCTAACCCTAAACCTAACCCTAGCCCTAACCCTTACACTTACCCTAACCCTAAACCTAACCCTAACCTTAACTCTAACCCTAAACCTTACCCTTACCCTAACCCGAACACTTCCCCTAACCCCTAACCCTAACCCTAAACCTAAACCTTACCCTTCCCCTAACCCTAACACTAAACTTAACCCTAACCTTAACACTAACCTTAACCCTAACCTTACCCTTACCCAAATCCTAAACCTAAACTTAATCCTAACCCTTATCCTTACCCTAACCCTAACTCTAACCCTAACCCTAAACCTAACCCTTACCCTAACCCTAAACCTAACCCTAACCCTTACCCTAACCCTAACCCTTACCCCTACCCTAACCCTAACCATAACCCTAAACCTAATTTTAACCCTAACCCTACAACTCACCCTAACCCTTACCCTTACCCTAACTCTAAACCTAACCCTAACCCTAAACCTAACCCTTACCCTTACCCTAACCCTAACCCTAAAAATAACCCTAACTCTAAACCTAACCCTAACCCTAACCCTAACACTAACACTAACCCTAACCCTAACCCTTATCCTCACCCTTACCAAAACCCTAAGCCTAACCTTAATACTAACAAAACCCTAACCCAAAACCTAATCCTTACCTTCATCCTAAACCTAACCCTAACCCTAAACCTAACCCTTACCCTTACCCTAACCCTAACCCTAAACTTAATGCTAACCCTAACCCTAACCCTAACCCTTACCCTAACCCTAGTCCTAATCCTTACCCTAAACCTAGGACTTTCCCTAAACCTAACCTTTACCCTAACCCTAACCCTAACCCTAACCCTAGCCCTTACCTTTACTCTAACCCTAAATCTAAAACTAACCCTAACCCTAATCCTAACCAATAACCCTAACCCATACCCTTACGCTATCCCTAACCCTAACCCTAACCCTAACACTTCCCTAAACCTAAACCTAACCCTAAACCTAACCCTAACCCTAACCCTAACCCTTACCCTAACCCTAACCCTAAACCTAACACTTACCCTTAACCTAACCCTAACCCTTACCCTAACCCTAACCCTAGGCCTAACACTAACCGCTAATCCTAACCCTAACTCTAACCCTAACCCTTACCCTTAACCTAACCCTAACCCTAACTCTAACCCTAACCCTAAACCACACCCTAACCCTTACCCTCACCCTAACTCTTACCCTAACCCTAACCCCTAACCCTAAACCTTACCCTAACCCTAACCCTAACTCTAACCCTAACCCTAAACCTAAACATAACCCTTACCCTAACTCTTAACCTTTCCCTAACCCAAACCCTATCCCTAACCCTAAACCTTACCCTTAACCTTACCCTAACCCTAACCCTAACCCTAACCCTAAACCTAACAGTAATCCTAACCCTAACCCTATCCCTAACCCTAAACCTAACCCTAACCCTTATCCTTTCGCTAACCCTAACCCTAACCTTAACCTTGACCCTAACCCTAACCTTAACCCTAACCCTTACCCTTACACTAACCCTAACCCTATCCCTAACCCTAAACCTAACAGTAACCCTAACCCTAACCCTAAACCTTACCTTTACCCTAAACCTAAACCTAACCCTTACACTAACCCTAACCCTAACCCTAACCCTAACACTAACCCTAACCTTAAAATAACCCTAAACCTAACCCTTACACTTACCCCAACCCTAACCCTTACCTTAATGCTAACCCTAACCCTAAACCTAACCCTTACACTAACTCGAACCCTAACCCCTAACCCTAACCCTAACCTTCACCCTAACGCTAACCTTAACCCTTAACCTTACCCTAAACCTAACCCTAACCCTAACCGTTACCCTTACCCTAACCCTAACCCTTACAATAACCCTAACCCTAAACCTAACCCTAACCTTAACCCTAACCCTTACCCTTACAGTAACCCTAACCCTAACCCTAACCCTAATCCTAAACCTAACAGTAACCCTAACCCTAAACCTAACCCTAAACCTTACCTTTACCCTAAACCTAACCCTAACCCTTACCCTAAACCTAAACCTAATCCTAACCCTAACCCTTACCCTTACCCTTACCTTAACCCTAACCCTAACCCTAACCCTAAACCTAACCCTAACCCTAACCGTTTCCCTTGCCCTAACCCTATCCTTAACCCAAACCCTAACACTAACCCTAACCTGAACCCTAACCCTAACCCTAACCCTTACACTTACCCAACCCTAACCCTTACCTTAATGCTAACTCTAACCCTAAACCTAACCCTAACCCTAACCCTTACCCTTACCCTTACCCTAACCTTAAACCTAACTCTAACCCTAACCCTAACCCTTACCCTTAGCCTAACCCTAACCTTAAACCTATCTGTAAACCTAACCCCAACCCTTACCCTTACCCTAACCATAACCCTAACCCTAACCATTACAATTACCCAAACCCTAACCCTTACCTTAATGCTATCCCAAACCCTAAACCTAACCCTTACCCTAACCGAAAACCTAACCCTAATCCTTACTCTAACCCTAACCCTAACTCTTATCCTTTAATAACCCTAAACCTAACCCTTAACATAAACTTAACCTTACCCTTACCCTTACTCTAACCCTAACCCTAATCCAAACTTTAACCTTAACCCTAACCCTAAGCCTAACCTTTACCCTTACCCTAACCCTAACCCTAAACCTAACCCTAACCCTAACTTTTACCCTTTAATAACCCTAAACCTAACCTTAACACTAACCCTAACGCTTCCATTACCCTAACTCTAACCTTAAACCTAACCCTAACCCTAACCCTAATCCTAACACTTACCCTTACCCTAACACTAGCACTAACCCTAACCCTTACCCTTACCCTAAACCTAACCCTAACCAAAACCCTAACCCTAGCCCTTATCCTTACCCTAACAATAACCCTAACCCTAACCCTTACCCTATCCCTAACCCTAACCCCAACTCTAACCCTAATCTTAACCTTAACCCTAACCCTAACCCTAACCCTAACACATACCCTTACCCTATACCTAACCCTAACCCTAACCCTAACCCCTAACCCTAACGCTAACCTTAACCCTAAATCTAACCCTTACCCTTACGCTTACCGTAACCCTAACCCTAACATTAATGCTAACCCTAACCCTAATCCGAAACCTAATCCTTACCCTAAGCCTAAACCTAACCTTAACCCATAACCTAACCCTTACCATTAACCTAACCGTAACCCTAAACTTAATGCTAACCCTAACCCTGACACTAACCCTAACCCTAACCCTAAACCTTACCCTAACCCTAACCCTAATCCTTACCCTAATCCTAACCCTAACCCAACCCTAACCCTTTCCCTAACCCTAACCCTAACCATAACCCTTACCCTAAGCCTAACCCTAATCCTTACCCTAACTTTAACCATAAGCCTAACCGTAACCCTTCCCCTAACCCTAACCTTAACCCTAAACCTAACCTTAACCCTAACCCTAACCCTAACCCTCACCCTTAACCTTACTCGAACCCTAACCCTAAACCTAACCCTAACCCTAACCTAACCGCTAACCCTGACCCTTCCCCTTACCCTATCCCAAACCCTAACCCTAAACTTAACACTTCCCCTAACCCTAAACCTAACCCTAAACCTAACCCTAACCATACCCCTAACCTAAACCTTACCCTAAACCTAACCCAACCCTTACCCTAAGCCTAACCCTAAGCCTAACCCTATCCGCTAATCCTGACCCTAACCGTAACCCTAAGCCTTGCCCTTATCCTAACCCTAACCCTAAATCTAACACTAACCCTAACCCTTACCCTTACCTAACCCTAAACCTAACACTAACCCTAACCCTAAACTTTACACTTACCCTAACCCTAACCTTAATGCTATTCCTAACCCTAACCCTCACCCTTACCCTAAGCATAACCCTAACCCTAATCCTTACCCTAACCCTAACCCTAAACGTTACCATTTCCCTAACCCTAACCCTAACCTTAATCCTACCCTAACCCTAACCCTTACACTTACCTTAACCCTAACCCTACACCTAAACGTAACCCTAAGCCTAACCCTAACCATAACCCTAACCCTAAACCTAAACCTTACCCTTAACCTAACCGTAACCCTAAACCCTAAACCTAAACCTAACACTAACCCTAACCCTTACCCTCATCCTAACCGTAACCCTAACTCTAACCCTAACCCTAAACCTAACCCTAATGCTAACCCTTACCCTTACCGTAACCCTAAACTTAATGCTAACCCTAAGCCTAACCCTAACACTTACCCTAACCCAAACCCTAACCCTAATCCTTACCGTAACACTAACCCTAACCCTAACACTTGCCCTTTCCCTAACCCTAACCCTAACACTAAACTTAACCCTAACCCTAAACCTAACCCTAACCCTAACTCTTACCCTTACCCTAAGCGTAACACTAAACCTAAACCTAACCTTAATCCTAACCTTAACCCTAACCCTAACCCTAAACTTAACCCTAACACTAACCCTAAACCTTACCCTTACCCTAACCCTAACCTTAAACCGAACCCTAACTCTAAAACTATTCGTTACCCTCACCCTAACCCTAAACCTAACCCTAACCCTAACCCCTACCCTTACTTAACCCTAAACCTAACTCAAACCCTAAACCTAACCCTAACACTTACCCTTACCCTAACCCTAACCCTAAACTTATCTACAACCTTAACCTAAACCTAACCCTAACCCTAACACTAACTCTTACCCTTACCCTAACCCTAACGCTAACCCTAACCCTAACCCTAACACTTACCCTTGCCCTAACACTAACACTAACCCTAAACCTTACCCGAACCCTAACCCTAACCCTAACCCTAACCCTTACACTAACACTAACCCTAACCCTAACCCCTGTCCCTAACCCGTACCCTAAACCTAACCACAACCCCTAACCCTAACCCTTACCCTAACCCTAAACCTAAACCTAACCCTTACACTTAGCCTAACCCTAATCCTAACTCTAACCCTAATCCTAAACCAAACCCTAACCCTTAGCCTAACCCTAACCCTAACCTTAACCCTAACCCTAACCCTAACCCTTACCCTTGCCCTAACCCTAACCCTAACCGAAACACTAACCCTAACCTTAACCCTAACCCTAACCCTAACCCTTACCCTAACCCTAACCCTAACCCTAACCTTTACCCTAAACCTAACACTAACCCTAACATTAATCCTAACCCTTACCTTACCCTAACCCTAACCCTAAACCTAACCCTAATCCTTCCCCTTTCCCTAACCATTACCCTAAACCTAACACTAACCCTTACACTAAACCTAACTTTACCACTAACACTAGTCCTAACCCTAACCCTAACCCTAACCCTTACCCTAACCCTAACCCTAACCCTAACCTTTACCCTAACACTAACACTAAACCTAACATTAATCCTAACCCTTACCTTACCCTAACCCTAACCCTAAACCTAACCCTAACCCTTCCCCTTTCCCTAACCATTACCCTAAACCTAACACTAACCCTTACACTAACCCTAACCTTACCACTAACACTAGTCCTAACACTAACCCTAACCCTAACCCTAACCCTAACACTTACCCTTACCCTAACCCTAACCCTAACTCTAACCCTAACACTAACCATAACCCTAACCCTTACCCTAACCCGAACCCTAACTCTAAACCTAACCCCTAACCATAACCCTTACCCTAAACCTAATCCTAACCCTAACCCTTACCCTAAACCTATTCCTAACCCTTACCCTTACTCTAACTCTAACCTTAACCCTAACCCTAACCCTAAACCTAACCTTAACCCTAACCCTAACCCTAACACTTACCCTTGCCCTAACCCTAACACCAACCCTAACTCTTACCCGAACCCTAACCCTAACCCTTACCCTAAACCTAACCCTAAACCTATTCCTAACCCTTAACCTTACTCTAACTCTAACCCTAACCCTAACCCTAACCCTAAACCTAACCTTAACCCTAACCCTAACCCTAACCCTTACCCTTACCCTAAAACTATCCGTAAACCTAACACTAACCCTAACCCTAAACCTAACCCTAACCCCTAACCCTAACCCTAACCCTAACCCTAACCCTTACCCTTACTCTAACCCAAAACCTAAACCTAACCTTTATCCTAATCCAAACCCTAACCCTAATCCTTACACTACCCCTGACCCTAACCCTAACATTAACCCTTACCCTTTCCCTAACCCTAACCCTAGCCCTAGCCTTTACCGTAACCAAAACCCTAACCCTAACCCTAACCCTTACCCTTACCCTAAAACCAACCCTAAACCTAAACCTAACCCTAACCCTAACCCTAACCCCTAATCCTAACCCTAACCCTAACCCCTAACCCTAACCCTAAACCTAACCCTTACCCTTACCCTAACCCTAAACCTAAACCTAACCCTAATCCTAACCCTAACCCTAACCCTAAACTTAACCCTAACCCTAACCCTAACCCTTACCCTAACCCTAATCCTAACCCTAAACATAACCCTATTTCTAACCCTAATCCTTACCCTCACCCTAACCCTAAACCTAACCATAAACCTAACCCTAACTCTAACTCTTAACCTTACCCTAACCCTAAACCTAAACCAAACCCTAACCCTAATCCTAACACTTAACCTTACCCTAACCCTAACCCGAACACTTACCCTTACCCTAACCCTGACCCTAACTTCAACTCCAAACCTAAACCTAAACCTAACACTAACCCTAAACCTTACCCTTACCCTAACCCTAACGCTAAACCTAACCCTAACCCTAACCCTACTCCTTTCCCTATCCCTAACCTTAACACTAAAACTAACCCTAAGGCTAACCCTAACCCTACCCCTACCCCTAAACCTAACCCTACCCTACCCCTAACGGTAACCCTAACCCTAACACTAACCCTACGCCTAATGCTAATCCTAACCCTAACCCTAAACCTAAACCTAATCCTACCCCTAACCCTAACCCTTACCCTAACCATAAGCCTACCCCTATCCCTACCCTAACCCTAACCCTACCCCTAACTCTAACCCTAACCCTAAACCTACCCCTAACCCTAACCCTAACCCTACACCTAAATCTATGCCTACCCCTAACCCTAACCCTACGCCTACCGCTGCCCCTAACATTAACCCTAACCCTACCCCTACCTCTACCGCTACTCCTAACCCTAAACTAACCCAACGCTAACCCTAAAACCCTACCCTAATCCTAACCCTAACTGTAAACCTAACCCTACCCCTAACAAGAACAATACCCCTAACCATAACCGTAACCGTAACCGTAACCGTAACCCTAACCCTAACCCTAACCCTAAACCTTACCCTTACCCTAAACCTACCCCTAACCCTTACCCTAAACCTAACACTAACCCTAACCCTAACCCTTACCCTTACCTTAACCCTAACCCTAACCCTAACCCTTACCCTTACCCTAACGCTAACCCTAACCTAACCCTAACCTAACCCTAACACATACCCTTACCCTAACACTAACCCTAAACCAAACCTAACCCTTAACCTAACGCTAAACCTAACCCTAACCCAAACACTAACCCTAACCCTAACCCTACTCCTAATCCTAACCCTAACCATTACCCTTACCCTAACCCTAAACCTAACCCTAAGCCTAACACTGAACGTTACCCTTACCCTAACCCTAAACCTAACCCTAAGCATAACACTGACCCTTATCCTTACCCTAACCCTAACGATAACCCTTACCCTACTACTAAACATAACCCTAATATTTACCCAAACCCAAACCCTAAACCTAACCCTTACCCTAACCCTAACCATAACCCTAATCCTAAACCTAACCCTAACCCTAAACCTAACCCTAACCCTTAACCTAAACCTAACACAAACTATAACCCCTAACCCTAGCCCTAACCCTAAACCTATCCCTAACCCTAACCCCTAAACCTAACCCTAACCCTAACCCTAAACCTAAGTCTTACCCTTATCCTAACCCTAACCCTACACCTAACACTTACCCTTACCCTAAATTCTACCCTAACCCTAACCCTAACCCTTACCCTAACCCTAACCCTAACCCTAAACCTTACCCTTACCCTAACCCTAAACCTAACTCTAACCCCAACCCTAACCCTAAACCTAAGCCTAACCCTTACCCTACACCTAACCCTAACCCTAACCCTAACCGTTACCCTAACCTTAACCCTTACCCTAACCCTAATACTTACCCTTAACCTAACGCTAACCCTAACCCTAACCCTAATCCTAACACATACCCTTACCCCAACCCTAAAACTATCCCTAACTGTAACCCTAAACCTAACCCTAACCGTAACCCTTACACTTACACTAACCCTAACCATAAACCTAACTCTAACCTTAACCCTAACCCTTACCCTAATCCTAACCCTAATCCTAACCCTAACACTTACCCTAACCTTGACCCTAACCCTACCCTAATCCTAACGCTAACCTTTACCCTTACCCAAACCCTAACCCTAACCCTAAACCTAACCTTAACCCTAACCCTTACCCTTACACTAACCCTAACCCTAACCCTAACCCTAAACCTAACCCTAAACCTAACCCTAATCCTTACCCTTACCCTTAACCCTTACCCTAACCCTAACCCTAACCCTAACCCAAACCTATCCCTAACCCTTACCCTAACCCTAACCCTAAACCTAACCTTAAGCCTAACCCTAACCTTAAGCCTAACCCTAACCCTTACCCTTACCTTAACCCTAACCCTAAACTTAATGCTAACCCTAACCCTAACCCTAAAACTTACCCTATCCCTAACCCTAATCCTTACTCTAACCCTAACCCTAACCCTAACATTTACCCCTTCCCTAACCCTAACCCTAACCCTTACCCTTACCCAAAACCTAACCCTAAACCTTACCCTAACCCTAACCCTAACCCTTACCCTTACCCTAACCCTCACCCTAACCTAACCCTAAATCTAATCCTAACCCTAAACTTAACACTCACCCTTACCCTTACACTAACCCTAACCCTAACCCTAACCCTAAACCTAACCCTAATCCTAACCCTAAACCTTACCCTTACCCTAAACCTAACCCTAAACCTAACCCTAATCCTAACCCTAACCCTAACCCCTCACCCTAACCCTAACCATAACCCTTACCCTTACCCAAACACTAACCCTAACCACAACCCTAACACTTACCCTAACCATAACCCTAACCCTAACCTAACCCTAACCCTAAACCTTACCCTTACCCTAACCCTAACCCTAAACCTTAACCTAACCCTAACCATAAACCTAACCCTTACCCTTACACTAACCGTAACCCTAACCCTAACCCTAAAATTAACCCTAACCCTAAACCTAACGCTTACCTTACCCTAACCCTAACCCTAATCTTAACCCTAACCCTAACTCTAAATCTAACCTTAACCCTAAAACTTATCTTTTCCCTAACCCTAACCCTAACCCTAAGCCTAAACCTAACCCTAAACCTAACAATTACCCTTACCCTACCCCTAACCCTAAACCAAGCCCCAACCCTTACCCTTACGCTAACCCTAACCCTAACCCTAAAGTTAACCCTAACCCTTACCCTTACCCTTACCCTAAACCAAACCCAAAATCTAACCCTAACAATAACCCTAACTCTTACCCTAACCCTAACCCTAAACTTTATCTAACCCTTCCGGTTACCCTAACCCTACCCCTAACCTTAACCCTAACCCTAACCCTAACCTTAACCCTTATGCTTACCCTAACCCTAACCCTTAAACCTAACCCTTAACCTAACCGTAACTCTAATCCTAACCCTTACTCTTAACCTAATCCTAATCCTAACTCTAACCGTAACCCTAACACTAACCCTAAACCTTACCCTAACCCTAACCCTAACCTTTACTCTAACTCTAACCCTAATCTCAACCTTAACCCTAACCCTAAACCTACCACTAACCCTTACCCTTACCCTAACAGTAACCCTTACCCTAACACTAACCCTAACCCAAATCTCAACCTTAAGCCTAACCCTAAACCTAACCCTAAACCTGACCCTTGCCTTACCCTAACTCTAACCTAAACCTAACCTAACCCTAACCCTAACCCTACCCCTTACCCTTACTCTAAACCTAATGCTAACCCTAACCCTAACCCTAACCGTTACCCTTACCCTAACCCTAAGCCTAACAGTAACCCTAACACTTTCCCTAACCCTAACCCTTACCCTTTCCCCAACCCTAACCCTAACCTTAACCCCAACCCTAAACCTAACCCTAACACTAACCCTTACCCTAACCCTAACCCTTACTCTAACCCTAACCCTAACCCTAACACTTACCCTTACCCTTAACCTAACCCTAAATCCCTAACCCTAACCCTAACCATAACCCTTACCCTTATCCAAACCCTAATCCTAACCATAACCCTAACACTTACCCTAACCTTAACCCTAACCCTACCCTAATCCTAACCCTAAATCATACCCTTACCGTTACACTAACCCTAACCCTAAACCTAACCCTAAAACTAACCGTAACCGTAAACCTAACCCTTATCCTTAACCTAACCCTAACCCTAAATTTAACCCTAACCCTAACCCTAAACCTAACCTTAACCCTAAAATTTATCCTTTACCTAAACCTAAACCTAACCCTAACCCTAAACCTAAACCTAACCCTAAACCTAACAATTACCCTTTCCCTGTCCCTAACCCTAAACCAAGCCCTAACCCTTACCCTTACCCTAACCCTAACCCTAACCCTAAACCTAACCTAACCCTAAACCTAACAATTACCCTTACCCTGTCCCTAACCCTAAACCAAGCCCTAACCCTTACACTTACCCTAACCCTAACTCTTACCCTAACCCTAACAATTACCCTTACCCTACCCCTAACACTAAACCAAGCCCCAACCCTTACCCTTACCCTAACCCTAACCCTAACCCTAAAGTTAACCCTAACCCTTACCCTTACCCTTACCCTAACCCTAACCTTTACCTAACCCTTACGGTTACCCTAACCCTACCCCTAACCTTAACCCTAACCCTAACCCTAACCTCAACCTTAAGCCTAACCCTAAACCTAACCCTAACCCTGACCCTTACCTTACCCTAACTCTAACCTAAACCTAACCTAACCCTAACCCTAACCCTACCCCTTACCCTTACCCTTACCCTAACCCTAACCCTAAACCTAACCCTAACCCTTATCCTAACCCCTAAACCTAACCCTAACCCTAACCGTTACCCTTACCCTAACCCTAAGCCTAACCCTAAACCTAACACTTTCCCTAACCCTAACCCTTACCCTTTCCCTAACCCTAACCCTAACGCTCATCCTTCCCCTAACACTAACCTTAACCTTACCCTTACCCTAACCCTAACCCTAAACCTAACCCTAACCCTTACCCTAACCCCTAACCCTATCCCTAACCCTAACCCTAACCGTTTCCCTTACCCTAACCCTAAGCCTAACCCTAACCCTAACACTTTCCCTAACCCTAACCGTTACCCTTACCCAAACCCTAACCCTAACCATAACCCTAACACTTACACTAACCTTAACCTAACCCTACCCTAATCCTAACCCTAAAGCATACCATTACCCTAACCCTAAACTAACCCTAAACCTAAACCTAACCCTAACCATAAACCTTACCCTTATCCTTAACCTAACCCTAACCCTAACCTTAACCCTAACCCTAACCCTAACCCTAACCCTAACCCTAACCCTAACCCTAACCCTAAACCTAACCCTAAAACTAACCGTAACCATAAACCTAACCCTTATCCTTAACCTAACCCTAACCCTAACCTTAACCCTAACCTAACCCTAAACCTAACCTTAACCCTAAAACTTATCCTTTACCTAACCCTAACCCTGACCCTAACCCTAAACCTAAACCTAACCTTAAACCTAACAATTAACCTTACCCTGCCCCTAACCCTAAACCAAGCCCTAAACCTTACCCTAACCCTAACCCTAACCCTAACCCTAAACCTAACCTAACCCTAAACCTAACAATTACCCTTACCCTGTCCCTAACCCTAAACCAAGCCCTAACCCTTACCCTTACCCTAACCCTAACCCTAACCCTAACAATTACCCTTACCCTACCCCTAACACTAAACCAAGCCCTAACCCTTACCCTTACCCTAACCCTAACCCTAACCCTAAAGTTAAACCTAACCCTTACCCTTACCCTTACCCTAACCCTAACCTTTACCTAACCCTTACGGTTACCCTAACCCTACCCCTAACCTTAACCCTAACCCTAACCCTAACCTTAACCCTTACGCGTACCCTAACCCTAACCCTTAAACCTAACCCTTACCCTAATCCTAACACTAATCCTAACCCTTACCCTTACCCTAATCCTAATCCTAACTCTAACCGTAACCCTAACACTAACCCTAAACCTTACCCTAAACCTAACCCTAACCCTTACTCTAACCCTAACCCTAACCTCAACCTTAACCCTAACCATAACCTAACCCTAACCCTTACCCTTACCCTAACCGTAAGCCTTACCCTAACCCTAACCCTAACCCTAACCTCAACCTTAAACCTAACCCTAAACCTAACCCTAACCCTGACCCTTACCTTACCCTAACTCTAACCTAAACCTAACCTAACCCTAACCCTAACCCTACCCCTTACCCTTACCCTTACCCTAACCTTAACCCTAAACCTAACCCTAACCCTTACCCTAACCCCTAACCCTAACCCTAACCCTAACCCTAACCGTTACCCTTACCCTAACCCTAAGCCTAACCCTAACCCTAACACTTTCCCTAACCCTGACACTTACCCTTTCCCTAACCCTAACCCTAACGCTCATCCTTCCCCTAACACTAACCTTAACCTTACCCTTACCCTAACCCTAACCCTAAACCTAACCCTAACCCTTACCCTAACCCCTAACCCTAACCCTAACCCTAACCGTTTCCCTTACCCTAACCCTAAGCCTAACCCTAACCCCAACACTTTCTCTAACCCTAACCCTTACCCTTACCCAAACCCTAATCCTAACCATAACCCTAACACTTACCCTAACCTTAACCTAACCCTACCCTAATCCTAACCCTAAAGCATGCCCTTACCCTAACCCTAAACCTAACCCTAAACCTAAACCTAACCCTAACCATAAACCTAACCCTTACCCTTACACTAACCCTAACCGTAAACCTTACCCTTATCCTTAACCTAACCCTAACCCTATCCTTAACCCTAACACTAACCCTAACCCTAACCCTAACCTTAACCCTAACCCTCACCCTAAACCTAACCTTAACCCTAAACCTTATCCTTTCCCTAACCCTAACCTAACCCTAACCCTAAACCTAAACCTAACCCTAAACCTAACAACTACCCTTACCTTATCCCTAACCCTAAACCAAGCCCTAACCCTTACCCCTACCCTAACCCTAACCCTAACCCTAAACTTAACCCTAACCCTTACCCTTATCCTTACCCTAACCTCAACCCTAAACCTAACCCTAACCCTAACCCTAACCCTTACCCTAATCCTAACCCTAAACTTAAACCAACCCTTAAGGTTACCCTAACCCTACTCCTAATCTTAACCCTAACCTTAACCCTTACGCTTACTCTAACCCTAACCCCTAAACCTAACCCTTACCCTAACCCTAAACCTAACCCTTACTCTAATCCTAACCCTAACCTCAACCTTAACCCTAACCCTAACCCTAACCCTTACCCTTACCATACCCTAACCCTTACCCTAACCCTAACCCTAACCTCAACCTTAACCCTAACCCTAAACCTAACCCTAACCATGACCCTTACCTTACCCTAACTCTAACCTAACCCTAACCTAACCCTAACCCTAACGCTAACCCTTACCCTTACCCTAACCCTAACCCTAAACCTAACCCTAAACCTTACACTAACCCCTAACCCTAACCCTAACCGTTACCCTTACCCTAACCCTAAGCCTAACCGTAACCCTAAAACTTTCCCTAACCCTAACCCTTACCCTTTCCCTAACCCTAACCCTAACCCTTACCTTAACCCCAACTCTAACCCTAACCCTAACCCTAACTCTTATACTTACCCTAACCCTAACCCTAAACCTAACACTAACCCTAAGCCCTACCCTAACTGTAACCCTCACCCTAACCCTAACCCTAACCCTATCACTACCCTAACCCTAACCCTAACCCTTACCCTAACCATAACCCTAACACTTACCCTAACCCTAAACCGATCCCCAATCCTTACCCTAACCCTAACTCTAACCCTAAACCTTACCCTTTCCCTAACACTAACCCTAACCCTAAACCTTACCCTTAACCAAACCCTAACCCTAAACATAACCCTAACCCTAATCCTAACCCTAACCTTAACCCTAACCCTAACCCTAGCCCTTACCCTTACCCTAACCCTAATCCTAACCCTAACCATCACCCTTACCCTTACCCTAACCCTAACCCTAAACCTAACCCTAACCCTAAACCTAACCCTAACACCTAAACCTAATCCTAATCCTTACCCTCACCCTAACCCAAACCCTAACCCAAACCCTAACCCTAACCCTAACACTTACCCTAACCCTAACCCTACCCCTAACCCTTACCCTTACACTAGCCTTAACCCTAAACCTAACCCTAACCCTAACTCTAAC